>PVJX010036391.1:6295-17714 GCA_004027295.1 Dolichotis patagonum
ATGGAATCTCAGTGTGGTTTTAATTTGCATTTCTCTCATGACTAATGATGATGAACATTTTTTCATGTATTTATTTGCCATTCATATTTCTTCATCTGAGAACTGTGTATTCATTTCAGATGCCCATTTTTGGATTGGGTCTTTGAATTTCGAGGGTCTGATTTTTTTTAATTCTTTATAAGTTCTAGACAGAATTCCTATGTCTGAGGTGCTGTCCATGAAGATTTTTTCCCAATTTGTGGGTTTTCTTTTATCTCTGCTGGAAACCTCTTTGGACATGCAGAAACTCTTTAATAAGATGTGGTCCCAGTTATTGATTCTGGGAAGTACTTCCCGTGTACTTTGGTTCTTGTTCATGAATTCTCTTCCTACCCCTATACCTTTGAGGTTTTTACCTACTTTGTCTTCCAGCAGTTTTAGTGTTTCTGTTTTAATATTTTGATTTTGATCCATTTAGATTTTAGTTTAGTGTATGGTGATAGACATGGGTCTAGTTTTAGTCTTCTGCATATGGACAGCCAATTTTTCCAGCACCATTTGTTAAAGAGACTGTCATTCTTCCAGTGAGCATGTTTGGCCCCTTTATCAAAGATGAGGTGGTTCAATGAGTTTGCAGTTGTGGTTGTATCTTCCAGTCTATTCCACTGATCCTCGGGTCTGTTTCTATTCCAGTACCATGCTGACTTTATCACTGTAGCTTTGTAATATAATTTTAAGTCGTGGATTGTGATGCCTCCTGCCTTGCCTTTGTTGCTTAGAATTTCCTTTGCTATTCTAGGTCTCTTCTGGTTCCAGATGAATTTTAGGATTGACTTCTCTTGATCTATGAGGCATGTTAGTGGTATTTTGATTGGGATGGCATTGAATCTGTATAGTAATTTGGGGGAATGGCCCTGTTTACAATGTTTGTTCTTCCTATCCATGAACAGGTTATGTCTTTCCATTTTCTGAGGTCCTCTTTGATTGCCTTTTTCAGGGTATTATAATTTTCCATGTATAGCTCTTTTACTTCTTTCGTGAGATTAATTCCTAAGTACTTCAGTTTTTTGTATGCTAGTGTAAAGGTTGTAGTTTCTATTTTTGCTCTCTCAGTACTTTTTTTGTTAGTATATAGAAATGCTATTGATTTTTTGTGTATTGACTTTTTATCTGGCTATCTTGCTGAATTGGTTAATTATATCTAGGAGTCTTTCAATATAGTTTTCGGGGTCTTCTATGTAAAGTATCATGTCATCTGCCAATAATGATAATTTAACTTCCCTTTTTCCTATCTTTACTCCTTTTATTTCTCTTTCCTGTCTTATTGCTCTGGCTAGTATTTCCAGTACTATGTTGAATAGCAGTGGTGATAATGGACATCCTTGTCTTCTGCCTGATTTTAAGGTAAAGGCTTTCAAATTTTTTACCATTCAATATGATGCTGGCTGTTGGTTTGTCATAGATGGCCTATACCATATTGAGATAAAGACCCTCTATTCCAATTCTCTGTAAGGTTCTTATCATGAATGAACGTTGCAGTTTATCAAAAGCTTTTTCTGCATCTATAAAGATGATCATGTGGTTCTTGCTTTTGGCTCTATTGATATGGTGGATTACATTTATTGTTTTGCGTATGTTGAACCATCCCTGCATTCCTGGGATGAATCCTACTTGGTTATGGTGTATAATCTTCTTGATGATTTGCTGCATCCTGTTTGCCAAAATTTTATTGAGAATTTCTGCATCTATGTTCATCAGGGAGATTGGCCTATAGTTCTCTTTTTTAGTTGAGTCTTTCTCTGGTTTTGGTACTATAGTGATATTTGCTTCCAGGAATGATTTAGGCAGAATTGCTTCACTTTCCTTTTCATAGAAGAGTTTCAGGAGTGTTGGATTTAAGTCTTCTTTATATTTCTTGTAGAATTCTGCAGTGAATCCATCTGGGACTGGACTCTTCTTTGTAGGCAAGGACTTTATTACATTTTCAATTTCAGTAATAGAATTTGGATTATTTACAGTTTTACATCTTCCTAATCCAGCTTTGGTAGTTCATATATATCTAGGAATTTGTCTATTTCTTCAGTGTTATCGAACCTATGACAGTAGCTTTTTTCAAAGTAGGTGTTGATGATCTGTATTTCCATTGAGTCTGTAGCAATTTCAACTTTTTCATTTCTTATTGCATGAATTTGAGTTTTTCTTTCCTTTTTTTAATAATGTTGGCCAGGGGCTTATCAATCTTATTTATTCTTTCAAAGAACGAACTCTTTGATTCATTGATCCTTTGTACTGCTTTCTTAGTCTCTATTGCATTAATTTCTGCTCTAATCTTTATAATTTCCTCCCTTTTTGCTTTGGGCTTGACTTGCTCTTCTTTTTCTAGATGTTGGGTTGTAGCATCAGGTTGTTTATTTGTGTTCATTCTGTCTTCCTGATGTGGGAACTCAATGCAATAAATTTTCCTCTGAGGACTGCATTCATTGCATCCCACAAATTCCCGTAAGTTGTGTCTGTATTTTCATTTACTTGTAAATATTGTTTAATTTCTTCTTTAATTTCCTCTGTGACCCACTGATTGCTCAAGAGTGTATTATTCAGTTTCCATGTGTTTGTAGGTTTTTTGCAATTTCTTTTATCATTAATTTCTATCTTCACAGCACCATGATCCGATAACATGCATGGGATATTTTCAATTATTTGCATTTACTGAGATATGTTCTGTGGGCTAGTATATGATCTATTCTAGAGAATGTCCCATGTACTGCTGAGAAGAAGGTGTATTCTGATGTTGTTGGATGGAACACTCTGTATACATCTATCAAGTCCATTTGTTCACAGGTGTGATTCAGTTCTGTTATGTCTTTGCTGATTTTCTGTCTAGTTGATCTGTCCCTTTGGTTCCATGGTGTTTTAAAGTCTCCTGTTATAACTGTATTATTGCTTATTTGATTTTTCATTTCTGTTAGTATTTGCTTTACATAGCTTGGTGCTCTGGAATTTGTTGCATATATATTTAAGATTGTTATCTCTTCCTCTTGAAGTTTTCCCCTAACTAGTATGTTGTGACCTTCTTTATCTCTTTGGCTCATTCTTGGTTTGAAATTCACATTGTCTGCAAACAGGATTGCTACTCCTGCTTTTTTTCATTTTCTTCTTCCATGAAGTATTGTTTTCCATCCCTTGACTTTCAGTCTGTGAGTGTCCTTTTGGGTTAGATGGGTTTCTTGTAGACAGCATATGGTTGGATGTTGTTTCTTGATGCAATCTGCCAGTCTGTTTCTTTTGACTGGCGAGTTGAGGCCATTTACATTAATGGTTGTATCTGTTATATATTGGTTTATTGTTGACATGTTATGTTTCTGCTGTTGTGTCTTTAGCTTTCCATTCTGTTTAATTGTCTGCGTTGCTTAGTGCTTTTCTCCCGTGTGTATCTAGAATGTCTTTCATTATTCTTTGTAGGTTTGTTTTTGTCTTCATGAAGTTCTTCAGCTGTTCTTTGTCATGGAAGTATCTTATTTCTCCATCCATTTTGAAGGACAGTTTTGCCGGTTATGTCAGTCTGGGTTGGAAGTGGTTTTCCTTTAGGATCTGAAAGACTTCACTGCATGCTCTTCTTGATTTCATTGTTTGTGTTGAGAAGTCTGCTGTGATTCTGATAGGTTTTCCTTTATAGGTGATCTGTCTTTTCTCTCTAACAGTTTTTATTATTCTATTCTTATGTTGGATTTCTGGGATGGTGATTATTATGTGTCTGGGTGTAGTTTTATTTTGGTTATGGCTGTTTGGAGTTCTATATGCTTCACTTATCCAGATGTCTGTTTCTCTTATCATGTTTGGGAAGTTTTCAGGTATTAGTTCTGTAAATATCCTGTTGATATCATTCGGGCTGTCCCCTTCTTTTTCATTTATCCCTATTAATGTTATGTTATTTTTCTTTGCATCACCTTGCACGTGTTGAATTGTTATTTCCTGATTATTTGTTATTTTTAAAAGATCTTGTCTTTCCTGCTCACTGGCTGCTATCTTATCTTCAAGGTCTGAAATTCTGTCTTCACTTTCATTGAGGTGGTTTTTACAGCTTTCAATAGAATTTTTCATTTCCTGTATATCTCTTTGAATCTGCTTTATGCATTCTGTTTTTTTCTTATATTGTTCTTTGATGGATTCTATTTGTTTGCTTTGTTCCTCTAATTTTTTAGCTGTGTTTTCACTAGATGCGTTCACTATTTCTTTCACTGTTTTTATCAATGCTTCTTTTACTTGGGCAAGTATTTCTGGTTTGAATTTCTCCATAGCTTTCCCTATTTGCATATTTATTTCATTTGATATCATTTCAGATATTTCAGGTGTATGGCTTCTTTTTTCTTCTATGTACACAGCTTCTAAGCTTTCTTGGGGGATGCTAGGGCTTTGAGCTTGCCTTTTGGTCTTTCCTTTTGTCATTTTTCTATATTTCCTTACTTTGAGCTGTGTTCCAAAACTTTCTCTGCTTGTGTAGCAAATTACCTGTTACACCCTCAGTTCCTGAAGGGGCAGTGGCTCCCCCACAGGCCCTTGGCTTCCTCCCAGGGTCCTAACTTCCCTCTGTGGGCTCCTGGCTCCCTAAGTTGTAATGCAAATGCTGGGTGTGGCCACCTCGGAGTGGAATCTCAGGCAGGCGAGGCCCCCATGCTTTGTCCCAGGCAGGTCTCCAGGAGGTTCCCTGCTAGTGAAGAGTGGGACTACAAGTCCCAAAGAGTGAGGCCAGAATGTTGGTTTCTGAAAAGATCCCGGTCCCAAATAGATCTGGCCAAGATGCCAGTCTCCACAGTATTCCCAATCCAAACAGCCCGGGCCACTCTGCAGGACCTAGAGTTTCGGGTCCCAAAGAGACAGGCTGCGATGCTGGTTTCTGGGAGACTTCCTGGGGGTGAAGGACGGGTCTATGGGCCCAGACAGACCTGGCCCAGATGCTGGTCTCCAGCCAGTTCCCTGCAGATGAAGGGCAGGCATACCAGTCCCAAACAGTCGTGCCGAGATGCAAGTCTGCGCAGACTTTTGATCCAAACAGCCCAGGCCACTCTACAGGTCCGAGAGTATCGGGTCCCAAGGAGACAGGTCAAGATGCTCGAACAATTATTTCTTAAATGACAATATTTAAACTATCAACTAGTGATTTCTTAACATTAATTTATTGTCCAATTCTGTATTCTACACTTTTTTCTGTTTTGAATTTTTTTCTTTAAATAAAAAAATACAGTGTAACTACTGCAGTAAATTTGCAAAATACCTGTACAGGACTAGATGCTGACAGCAAGCATCAAAGTTCTGCTGTGCTTTAAGTAATAGGTCGAATCAAATCGTTTGGGATTTGTGTTGTAGCAGGGATTGTTGAAGTATATTCTCTTAACATATTTTCTCCTACAGATTTTCTTTTATGGATTATATTATTTTTACTGTTTTAAAATTAATATTGAGTTAAACGTGAAAAAATATTTCCATGTATGCATGCAGGTTTTGCAATTTCTTTTGCCATTAATTTCCAATTTCAGTGCACTATGGTCAGATAGTATGCATGGGATAACTTCAATACCCTTGCAATTACTTCAGAATATTTTATGGGATCATATATGATCTATTTTGGAGAATGTCCCAAGTGCAGCTGAGAAGAATGTGTATTCTGTTGTGGTTGGGTGGAACACTCTGTGAACATCCACTACGTCCAGTTGCTCACAGGTATGACTCAGTTCTATTACTTTTTTGCTGACTTTTTGTCTAGTTGATCTATCTCATTGTGACAGTGGGCTGTTAAAGTAGCCTATAATAATTGTGTTCTTGAGTATTTGGTTTTTCATGTCCTTTAGTATCTGTCTTATATAGTTGTGTGCTCCTGTGTTTGCTGCATATATATTTATAATTGTTAGTTCTTCCTCTTGAATTTTTCTACTTACAAATATATAGTGACCTTCTTTGTCTCTTTTAATCATTTTACGTTTGAGGTTCACATTTTCTGCAAATAGAGTAGTTACCCTTGTTTTTTTCTGGGTTCCTCTTGCATGGAATACTGTTTTCCATTCTTTGGCTTTCAATCTATGAGTTTCCTATCTGAGTTTTAATCTATGAGTCAGAAGTGTTTCTTGTATACAGCATATTGTGGGATCCTGTTTCTTGATCCATTCTGTCAACTTATTTCTTTTGATAGTTTAATTGAGACCATTTACATTTATGAATATCACTGATATGTACTGGCTCAACTTTGCCATGTTATGTTCCAATAGTTTGCTTTCTGCTTTTCCCCCTTATTTAATGTGTTTTCCTACCTGGTGGTTTCTTTCTGTTGTTCTGGGGATGCGGTTATTTTTATCTCTGTCTAGGATATCTTTCAACAATCTTTCTAGTGTTGTTTTGGTGGATGTGAATTTCTTGAGTTGTTCTTTGTCATGCAAGTACCTTGATTCTCCATTAAATTTGAATGAAAGTTTTGCTGGGTACATCAGTCTGGGTTGAAAGTTGTTTTATTTCAGGGTTTCAAATATCTCATTCCAGTCAAGTCTTGATTTGAGGGTTTGTGCTGAAAATTCTGCTGTGATTCTAATGGGCTTTCTTCAATATGTGACATGTGTTTTTTCTCTAACAGCTTTTAATATTCTGTTTTTATGTTGTATGTCTGAGATCTTAAGTATTATGTGTCTGGGTATAGATTTATGTTGGTTGTGATTGTTTGGTATCTGTATTCCTCACTTATCTGCATATAAAATTTTTCCCTATGTTTGGGAAATTTTCTCCTATTATTTCTGAGAATATTTTAGATATGTCATTTGTATGGACTCCATCATCTTCACTAATGCCTATTAATCTTATTATTTCTCTTGGCATCATCTTGAAGCTTCTGGATTGTCATTCTTGATGCTTTGTTATTTTTAAAAGTTCTATCCTTTCATAATCCTAATTTTGATCTTGTCCTCAATGTCTGAAATCCTATCCTCAGCTTCATTTAAACAGTTTTGCATGCTTTGAATCAAATTTTTGTTCCTTGGATGTCTCCTTCAGTTTGGTTAATGAATTCTGCTTGTCTTCTGCATTGTTCATTCAAGGTTTCAATCACTTTACCATGTTCCTCTACTTTTTTCTCTATTTCTTCTTTAGCTGCTGTCAGCAACTCCTTTACTAAGGTTGTTATTTCCATCTTTACATGGGAAAGTACTTCTAATTTGATTTCCTCTATGGCCTCACAGAGATCTTTTAAAAATTTCATTCACTATCTTTTCAGAGATTTCTGGTGTGTTACCTTTGGAGTCCTCTATTTCAATGTCTCCTGTACTTTCACCTGGTGGACTGGATGTGTGGGATTGCATTTTGCTGTTTTGTTTTGCCATTTTCCTCTTTTCAGTTAGTGTTTGGTTCTTCATATCCACTAGTGTCAACTGTTGGTAGTGTGTATCTTCATGTCCTACTGTAAGGCTGATATTTGTCCAGTTGCTGGGTCTCACAATGAATAGGTAGGCCAGTCATCTGAATTCATGCTGCAGGGCATGTTGGGTGAGTCCTTTATTCTCCCTGGGCTGACCAGCCTAGTAGTATTGATGTAGTTCAACTTTTTATTCTTGCTAGTACTTTACCTTCAGATTAGTGCAGGTCATCAAACTTCCCTGTCTACTGTGTTTGTTTGGTTGAGGCCCTAGTGTGTCCCTATTGTGTGCCTGTGTGTCTCATAAGCCCTTTTGATTTTCCTCAAGTTGGGGGAGTCCTTTTCAACAGACTCCTCACTCTGTCTGATGTTTTCTGTGTGTAGGAAGGGGTCACCCTCACTCTTCTCAGACATACCAAGGGCTTACAGTTATTTGGAGGGAGCTTTACTACTGACCTTATTTAGCTACTGTACACCATTATTTTAGGGGCATACTCACCACACTGACTGGAACCAGCTTAGATCTTGTTATGGTGAGGCTGTTGCTTAATCTCCCTTCAAGATAGCACAGATAGTTCACTGTAGTCCAAGGTTCCTCTGGGCACAGAGTTCCAAGTTTGCCTGGCGCGTGCTAGGATTCTGCTACATGCCACCTGAGTACGCACAGTCAGGCCCTCAGGTGTGTTCCTGGCCCCCTGGCTGCTTGGGGTTCACTGAGCACAGTCTGGTTAGGCCCACTGATCCCTCTCACATCCCTTAGGGTTGTATCAGATGCAGGGCATGGTCTTACTACCTTTGCACAGAGTTCCAAGTAGTCCTGGTGCATGTTGGGATTCTTCCTGCCACCAGAGCACACAGTCAGGGCCTAGTGTGGCTCCCAGGCCTGCTAGCTGCCTAGGGTTTGTCCAGCAGAGTCCAGTTAGGCCTTCTGGTCACTCTCATATGCCTGCCAGTGGTATCAGACACAGGGTGTGGTCTTACTACCTGGGTGCAGAGTTCCAAGTTTGCCTGGTGCATGCTGGGATATTGCCGCCACCAGAGCGCACACACTCAGGGCCTCTGGTGGGCTCCTGGCCCTGCTACAGCCTGGGGCTTGCCAAGCACAGTTCAATTAGGGGGGATTGGTATTATGTGGCTATCTAGATTTGGGGTACAAGTTATGTCCTGCCTGTGATCCTTCTGACCCAGTCAACAGGAACACTTCATGATGAACCTTTTAAGGTGATTTAATTTTATGTGTACATGTTTGCAGTTCATATGGCTCACAAATGCCTACTGATTATTAAGTGCCTGCTTTGAGGAAGATGACAACAATTACATTAAGTATGGAGGTATACTTGATTTTTTAAAATTAAAGTATATGCCACTGATAAATGCAGAATCAACTGAGAAAGGAGACTGTTATAAAATGAACTAAATGTGTAAATTCAGAATTATGAAAATTAGTTTAGGAAGGAAATTATGAATATATGAAACAGGAGTATTTGTTCTAAATATTCTCCATTATTTAACTGATTGAAATGAGATAGTATAGAGAGAGGGATAAAAAGAGTGAGGGAGAGAGAGTGCTTAGACTGCACCATGCTGTATTTTATGAAGTCATAATTTCTATGGTCTGAAAGTAAAGTGCATTCCCAAGTCCTGCTAGTGCCCTTTGACAGAAAGCTCTCACTGAACTCCATGGGCTCTGTCCTTAGTTCTGCCAGCTGCCAACTCTGCCCACCTCCCTGAGCAGAGGACTCCTCATGGGGCTGGGGATGAGCTGAGGCATCAGGTGTTCTTACATTGCCAATGTGAGGAGTGAGCCATGTTTTTACAAATCTTATAAATAAGGATGTCATGGATTTAATTTCCTACTCTGAAGCATTTGTTTCACCATTTGACAACATCTCATCATCAGAATAAAACTAGTAAATTCTTTTTTGCAGGATGTTCAACCAACTTTTTTTGTCTTTTGGAGACATGGTCTCACTATGCAGTTCAGGCTGGCTTTGGGCTCATTTTGTAACCCAGGCTGGTCTCACATGTACAATTGTTTCTCCTTCCTCAGCCTCCAAAGTGCTAGGGTTACAAGAATGATGCAAAATTCCTAGGTAATTTGATATTTAAAAGAAATCTCATTTCAAAAAAATTTTGTTTACTTGAGGTGGCAATGAATAACCATTTAGTGAAATTCCTAAATAGAAAATGAAAAAAGTAAGTGCATAGGTATGTTCTTATGTAATTAATTTTAACCAAGCATGTTTATGTGACCTTGGATAGATCAAAAGTCACGTGAAGGCTATGTGTTTCAGGGTCTCCACAGGTCACAGGATGTTAAAAGAGAAAGAAAATCCTAGAGACTAAATGAAAGCCATCACATGGCAGCTTCCTTTCCTGCACCTGGTCCTGGTGCCTTGTGTCTTTTCCCATGAAACAAATGCCCCCTTCTGGTTCCAAGTCAGGAGAGTTTTTTTGTGGGCACACAGTGATGTCCTCCCACTGTGTGTGGGATGCACTGTGATACAGAGCCATGTCCTCGGGTCTTAGACTGCTCATTTGCAGTTACAGTTTGTTCTTGCCATTGTCACAGAAGGTGATGAATCAGCCCTTCAAGTTGTCTGCATAACTTATGTAAGTACTATCGTGACAGCTGCCCCTCAGCATACACAACAGAAAACACAAGGTCATCCTGGTCAGGAAACTGTGACATATATCCACTGTTTATCCCAGTCATGTCCACATCTCCTTTTCTAATTCCTTGTTCTCCATAATTTACATTTCAGAAGTGCAAACAAGAAAACCCAACTCAGCCCCTAACCCACAACGATCGTTTGTGCTCAGTCCTGATCACTGACTGGTAATAGTTAGAAATCCAGGGCTTGGCTCCTCTCCAGAGCTGCAAGGTCAGGGCTGGGCTGCTTTTCATGAGCACAAGAAGGCCTTATTTGCATTTCTTCCTGCTATCTAAACAGCACTGTGATTGGATCCTCAGAGCAGGCAGTGTCCACAGAAGATATGAGTGCACTAGGGAACTCTGGTAACAAAGACACATTCAACAGAATATTATAGCTCTTGTGACAGTGCTGTGTTGTGTTTTTAACTCTTCATCAGCTTTCATTTTTGTCCATATACTCAGCTCATTTTTTTTATATTAATGATGCTTGCTTTGTGAACATGTGAAATGTTGAGTGCTATGAGCAGTTGTGTTCTCCATATAAAATCTGATGCTGTGTGAATGTCATCAACATTGTCTAGGTCTTTGCTCTCATGATCAGGGAGCAGATTGATTGTTGGTCCAGCTCCTGGACATTCCTGTTCTGGTTTGTAGACCCCAAACCCTGTGGTGAGAATGTGTGTGCCTATGCTGTGTTCTGCTCTTTTATGAACAATACAGTGCTGGCATTCCTTTGCAACCTGTTACTGAGTTTCTTGATCTAACCTGTGGTTAACTTCCACTGTCTCAAATTTTTCTAACTGTTTTTGGTTCTTATTCATTTTTTCAATAGTGTTTGCAGTATATAATGGATATATTTCTTGTATACACATTCACTTGTACCTAAAACTCTTTAATTCTTGTTTCACCAGATTCCCTCTAACATCCTTCCATTTATTATTTTCCTTTAGTTTTGCAAAATATATTTTTTAACATTTTTTCCATTTAGCACGTGTATATTGTTTTTTTTTCTTACATAAAACATACTATGAAGTGTTTAAGGTTTCCTGATTTATACCACTTATATAGTACAACAGTTTTTTAAAGCTATCCCTTTGGCAGGCAATGACTATCAAAAATACAGTGAATGGAGAACTCAAAAAACTTTATTCCATTCTTGAGTTGTTTCTAAGTTGTGTCTCTTATTTTAGAAAGATCGTGTGCTATTTCACCTTCTTTATCTAAATTAATTTACACTTATTATATCCAGATCCACCCATTTTCCTTAAAACAACTCAAATTTACCTCTACTCTGTAAGTACACCACATTTTCAGTCTTCATTTATTGTTCATGAGAATAAATAAGTCACTTTCATATTTTAACTTTTGTGAGCTCTGGTAATATCAAAATGCATAAT
>PVJX010036392.1:0-17620 GCA_004027295.1 Dolichotis patagonum
TTCAGCAGTGTGGTTTGTTTTTTCTTATTTTTTCAAAATGATACATCAATATTTCCAAAGGATAGATGTGTCCTTTTGAAGGCTAACTCTGTGCTTCATAAATACTGTGGCATACACAAGTGCTCACAAGAAGCACACATACATTTTTGCTTTTTGACACCTTTTCCAAACCGGTATATTTGATAAGTGGCTATCTCTATCTCTGCTGTCAAGGTCCTTTATTGCCAGCTGGTTAGAAAAGAAGGAGGCAAAGGTCGATTTGCTTTTCCCCAGAAACAAATCTGTCATATCCCTGATGTTCCACTCCGGTAGCCTGTGGGACTGCGGGCGCCGGTCTCCCTCCCTCAGGGAGCCTCCAGCTCAAACACACCGCAGCGTTTGCTCCAGATGAAGCAAATCCTGCATCAGCATGGCAATCAAGGCTGTTATGTCAGGGAATAATTACAGTCACACAAAGCTTACCCCGATATTTCCAACAATCAGAGTCCTTTAAAAAGCTTCCTACAACGTATCTGTGTGCTTCCAGGTTTTCTGGTTTCTGTCGGTGGGACAGTCTAATTTGAGAGAGCAAAATCGCAAAGTCAAACCACTAAATCAGTGCTTCTTTGACAGGTATAAATGTGGCTCAAACGTTAGTAAACGTGTATGGTTTAATAAAAAATATCTTTTCATAATACATTTCTTCCACCTTAGTTGTGAATTGCCATGGGAATTATTTCCAAAGACAAGCTTCAGGGAAAGCATCAATTAATCTGCTGAATGATTTTTTGAATCTATTCTCAAAGCTGAGACCTCCTCCTGGTGCTTGGTAATTACCCCAACATTTTCTGCACGCTTGTTTAAACGGCTTCCTCCGGCCTCCTGTGAAGAAGGGTCTCTCTGTTGATGGGAAAGGCAGCCTGCCTTATCGCACCGCCTCATTCCATCTGCAGCTCCGAGGGGGTCTCGCTAATCATTGTCATTGGAACATTGGATGAGCAGTCTGGGGACACAGATAGATGTGACACCCAAGGAGACCCGGGACTTTCCAACGCAGTGCTCAATTCGTAAATGCATCGTCCCTCCCGGATTCAAAGCAGGGATGAACTCCTTTACAGCAAGACCGTGCACCTTAATTATACAAATACAGCTATCAAAGCTATTAGCACTCTTTTCAAAGGCCTGGGATTTAACACAATGGTGTTTTGTTACTTCTGTCAGAAAATATTTGGTTCTCATGAAGAGCAAAAGTGACAGAAAAATACAATAGGGGAGAAACAAAGCAGGAAGAAAGGAAAATGGTTTGAATCCAAACTGCTATTTACAGAGAAAATTTGAAACCAATTGATGCAAAAGAAACATAAAAGTTGGGAAGTGCTGGAGCGTGAAAAAACTTCAAAGGGTATTAAAATGTCACATTGATTTTTCTTACATCCTTAAGTAGTAAGTTTCAAAAAATGGATGTGATCCACAATTTATCCACACAGTGTTTCTATAGAGAAAGAAAATAAAGCCCAGTGATTTTTCTTCACATAAAAGAATCATCACGCTGGAAATATTTATCCCTTGCTTTTTAAAAGTAAAGATGACTTCCATACTTCTGTGAACATGACTTGAATGAATATTATTTTCTAAATAAGTTAGTTGAGATGTTCCTTAAATTTGTGTGGTATTTGATGACAAGCTCTGCTATTTTGCTTGGTGTGTAATAAAAGGATTTATATAAGCTGATTCCAAAAACAAAAAGACAAAATTTAAAGAATGAACAATGAAATTTTGGGGGTTGATTGTATATCATTTTTTTAATTGAACAAAAATATTAGGCAAAAGTTAAAGAGAAATGTGGTATTGTTTTCAATATTAGAATATGACAACAATGAATCAAATGTTTAGAGATTATATTTAGAATGTTAAGAAAAAGTTAGAAAATATCTCCGTTTTATAGTAATGGAAATATCTCCATGTCATAATTCAAAATTTATCCATAAGATGAAGTCCCCTGAAATCTTGAAGATTCCTACATCATGTGCTAGGAGAAGCCAGTCATAAAAATAGCGTATTTTGTGTGAAATCCAGAAAGAAACTTCAGTTGAGTTTCAGTGATTTCTCTTAATTTCTAATTTTCATTTATTCATACATGAGAATGCCTGCCAATCAGAAACTACCTCCATTATCCACTAAAACCTCCATAATATGAAGTTGCTTTCTGCTGTAAAGCCAACTGTCAGCTCTCAGTTCTTGGCTGTCTTACTAACAACACTTGTCACTGTTTCCCTAAGTCTTCTTTCTGATTATTTGCTTCTGGATTCTCATATAACATTTTTTTCCTGTTTCTTCTTTTTTTAATCAAACAGCAGTAACCATTTCTCCTGTGTTGTCATGATTTTGTTGCTTTCTTTACATCACTCTGGTTTCTATTCATGTAAGCATCCTACTATTTGGTCTTTAGATGTTTTCTATCATCCTTGACTTCTTCGGAAATCTTGTATAGTTTATAAATCACCTGTAACTCTGAAATGGACTTTTTCTTCCTATCTGACTTGTACTCCAGACTCTTACATTCAAATGTTTTACCTGATTTATTACCCACTCTGGTGAATAAGTATCACAAGCTTACACCCGAAATAAAATTATAAATACAGTCTTCGTAAGGTTACTCAACTCCTAAAGCATAGAATTTATTATCTTTTATTCACTGAACTCCTCCACGTGTTATCTCTCAGCACTCAGTACGCCAGCACTTTTTCTTTGCACAAGTACAAAATGATCCGCGAGCTAAGCAGACCCTATCACTCTTCTTCGAGGCACCAGTAGCATTCCATGTTGCCTCCCACAGCAGCTTCTTTCAAGGACTACACACAGTACACACCCAGGTTCACTGCTACTGTGCTGCACTCATTACACGCTTTCTTCTTTGCTCACTGAAGAACGGTCCCGTGACACTCCTGCTGGTGTAAGGTGATGCCCATTACGCTTTCACTTTTGCTCTCTTGGGGCTTAAGGTTGTAAACGCTGACCCTCACATCCACCCGTTCACATCAGTCCTCCCTTTGAGTCTTTGTTCACATGTTAACTAAGGACTTGTGAGTAGGTATGGGTCACTGTGAGCCAGCTGTTTGTACCTTTTCTTATAAGTTTTCTCACTTGTATACACAAATGAAAGTTGTTTTACATGAACACTGTGAAATTTCAATGAGATGGCCCAATAGCATGAGGAAGACATACAGATGAATGGTGCCAGTTCCCAACAAAACGTGTTTCTAGAGATAGGCGTTAGCTAAGTCTAATTAAGGTAAAACTGTGCTAAAATAAATTTATATCAGTACTTCTTCACCTCCTCAAATAAGAGATGACAGATTTAGTTATTTCTCATTTCTGTAAGTCAGCTAATGAAGGAAAGATTAAGAACAATACAAATAGTAAAAGTATTTTATCAAAACTAGAAAAATCTGTGTTGTATGTAAAATTAAAGAAGAGAATCTAAGAAAAAAGACGTTCTAAAAAGTGAGGTTTCTTGGATGACTCTAGTGCTACAGTAGTGTATAACTCAAACAGAAATAAAAGCCTCAGTGTGTTTCACAGCCGGGGTTGACTGAAGTGCCATTGCTGCGCACCTGAGTGGTCACATGTGCAAAGGAAGAGTGCGTCAGCGTGTGAGCTCTGTGTCTCTATCATACGGACTAAAGTCAACATTCTTCTAATTACCCTCAGGGAAGTACAACACAGATTCACGTTGGGGAGGTTATTCGGGCTTTCTAGCTACCTAATTTCACTTAGTCTAAATTGATGTTTGTGAAGTAGCTTTAGTGGGGCTATGTATTATTCATCAGAATTAATCAATGATAACCTGCGTGAGCTGTGCCTGCCTCAGACAGGTGAAATAGTTATTGTTCATTTTAATGCAAAAATGAGTATTTCTTAGAACTTACAGAGGGAATCAAGTAGCTCTAACGATGTTGAATAGGAAGAATTAATAACAGGGCAACTCCCAGAAATGAATGTTTCAAGGTATGATGTTCTGTATGACTTTACTGATTTTAATGTTTCCAAACTGCTGTCAGGAAGAGGCTGAGAGGCTGATCTGCTGCCTGTCTGTTCTCTTTTCAGTCACTCTTGGGAGTCTCAACTTCTCCAAGACGGAGAACAAGCTAACTGTAATCAGAAATACGCTGAGCTCATCACATAGACTGCGTTACTTCTGGACGCTGCTCTGAACTAAACCCCATCTGTAGAGCTTGGAGAGGGAATAAGAAGTGTCAGAGAACTGGTGTCAGCTCTGGAGTGCTCCTAAACTTAAGGTCCCTGGAGAAAATTGAGACTCTTGTGTCTTACAGCCTCCTGGTGAGGCACTCAAATTTATCTGTCCTAATTTTCAGTCCTAATGACTTCTCAGGGATAGTTTATTTTACATGAGCCTGCTCTTCTAAGAAGCAATCAAAATGATCTATTTTAGTCTGGACCAAGGGCAGGTGCAATGTATAATTCTTACTTTTCTCTCAAAAGCGAATTTTGATAAAAAAAAAAAAAAAACCAAGGGAATGGCTGACAACTCTTGTTATAAGAAACATTTTTCTAAGCAAGTCGAACATAAGAACATTCCATATTCACCAGCCATGTGTTTGGACAATTCAGATTTAAATTCATTTAGGATGATATTCCATATCTACTATCCGCTAAGAACAAATTTAGTTTTATTTCCATTTTCCATGGTGTTTACATTTTTGTGTACTCTCACTTGCTGTTTTAAAGCCTTCACTTCTCTAGGCTGGCACCTGTGGCACTGGGCTTATGCGTGAGTGTGTGTAACTGTAGAACAATGAGCACTTCCACTATTTGCATTTTCATGTAAACCACACACCAATTTAAACGTTTAGTTTTCTTTCATGTTTAGCAATTAGCTTTTGTCCTTGTAAAGATTATAAAAATCCCTTTTATAATTTATTACCATAAAAGCTAAAATTTCTTAAATATTAAAGTGGAATAGTTATAGAGCTAAGTAAAACTATCCTATATGTTTCTAAATTCCACTGATGAGTTAAAAGTAAGCAGGGGAGGGGAGATAGCTCAGTAGTGGAGCATTCCTAGCATGTGCAAGGTTCTAGGTTCCACTCCCAGTACATACACACCTATACGCATGTACACTGAGGTTGTTGATTGGGGTAATCTCTACATGACATTTAAATAACTTCATCCACTGGAGTAAATTCAGAAAAACTTTACAATGAATTTAGGGCATGCAATATCTGTTGTTTCCTTTTATTCAAAAGAAACTATTTTAAAACTTCATGATAATTCTCATGCTAATAATTATTTATAAAATATTGAGCTATTTTAATATCTTAGGTGAGCTAAAAATTGCCACTTTTCTCTTTTTAGTGACTAAAGAGGCCATGAAATGCTCTCTGGCATTTTTATGGATGAAACGAATTTGGAGAAAGCATGCTACAGAGCCTTCCTTTTTGTTTAGAAGTCTGAAGTTGGGTATTTACAGTGAGTTAAAGGGAAAAATGTATTATGATAAACTTGTGGTCAAATATGTCTTTTTGAAGTGTTTATGAAATGTAGATAAATGGGGAATATGAACAATTTGATCATTCAATTTGCAAATGATATTTATATTTAAGAAGTCACATCACTGGTCAGAGTAAAGATTGTTTTTTCATTTCCTTGTATGGATATGCTGAACTAAATTAGGAGGCTTTGTTATACTTTCATGAAGATCATGACTTTCCAATGATTTTTTGAAATACGTATTTTACTCATTTTTGCAAAACACATTTTAAAATTTCTTAATTTAATTTAAAGAGAAAAAAACAAAACAAAATACAAGAAAAACAAGAAACAAAAGAGACAAATAAACAATAACAAAACCCCCAAAACAATAACAATATAGGCTTTCAAAACAAAGCGGTAAGTACTTAACAAAGGCTGTTATCTTCAAAAGAGTTACTCAGGTTACCAGATATAGGAATGCAAAACTGATCTAAACTTATGAGTGTTAACCGTTCTGTTCTAAGAACTAATAGAATTAGTAGTACAATCATCTAAGCTCTCTTAAGCGTATATATACAAATTTATATCTTTTTTCTTTTTCCTTCCTTCTTTTCTCCTTTTCCCTATCTTTTTGCAAAGCACTTTTTACTTGAGCCTCTTTATTATACACTGTGGCAGAAAGCACAACAAATGAAACAAAGTGAGGAATAGAGTTCCTATTTGACTCACTGCTTGCACTAACTTCCAAACTGCAAATTCTTATTGTGAGATATCAATTCGAATTGCTGTAAGACAGATTTGCCTTAGAGGTGGAATATGTGCCAAGAGATGTGGAGCACTATTAGTGTGCTGCCCTTTCTCCAGACACAAGACTCGGGAATGGAGGGTACCACTGACCATCTTCCTAAAACCCCAGGGTTTAGCTTAATCCCGACTGTCGCAAATTTGAGAAAATGCACTGCTAAAGAAAGAGAATATTTGCATTTCTGTAAATGTGGTGGCAATTACCACAAGAGCATTATGCAGATTGGACTTGAGAAAATAAAGGCTGTACCTTATCAGAGCAGGGAGGAAATTGAATGTGTGCTCATGTGGAAAGCTTTTGATGAAGGACTCTAATTCCTTAGATATTCCTTTTATAGACTCTCAGGAAGTTCACTGTGGAGAGTAACATGCCAGTTGTCTAATGGTCAGTGGTCCATGGACAAACTAAACATAATAGAAAAAGAACTCACGGCGCTGGAAAAACCGAAGTGCACAAGGCAAACCCTCGCAATCACATTTGTTTGCGGACCCAAAATGGCAAAGGGAGCTGGTGTTTAAGGTAAGTGTGTGACTCAGTTTTCCATTATTATCACAAAATTTCTGTGACAATCAAATCAACATGAAGAAACATATTTTGGCTCACAGATTTGGATGCTTCAGTCAATGGACAGCTGGCTTTGCTTCTTAGACTCCTTGTGAGGCTGCACACTATGGGGGGAGAGAGCAGTGGAGGCAGGTAGATCACCTTGTTTTCTGGATTGGAAAGAGACAGACAGGGGTCAGAGTCCCAATATCCCCTTCAAAGATGTACAGAAGGACTTGCCTGAAAGACTTCCCTCCAGATCCTGCACCCCACAGTTCCCTTTGTCTCTCAATGATGTCACAAGTGGGAGTGAGACTTTGACATGCCTCTTGAGAATGTCTCTTCAAGGACACATATCCAGATGGTAACAGCAAGTTAGCTGGTCATTCTAGCATGATGTGGTCTGAGCAATCATCGACTATCATGCACATCTATTTACTACTTACTCTAGAGATGGCCAAATAAGATAATCATGTCATGAACAATCATATCAAATAAACGCCTATAAGTTGAGGTGAGTACATCTTCTCTCTTCTGGGTTCAAGGACATATTTGAAATTTGGATTCAGGAACTTGCCTGCATATTGATGCTGTAATGAGACTGAGGGAAATATATAAAGCCTAAATATTTGCATTATATGAGCTGCAAAGTTAAGATATATGTTATATACGAAGTCTGTCAAAAATTGTATATGCACTTCAGGAAAAAATGTCATATAAATATTTTAGTTCTAAATTTATTGGAACATCATGAGATTAATACAAGTTACCTTTGGCCTCTAGAATTACAAACAGTGCTCAGAGTGGTGGCCATTAACTTTAGGCATTTATTAGTACAGCGAACTTGTTGCTTCGTCATTGAGATTGCTGGATGTGCATTTTCAATTTCTTCTCTAAGGGCCAGCAGTGTAGTGGGTTTTCCATGATATACCACATCCTCTAGGGTCCCCCATATGAGGGTAGCACCATCTGTTGAAAAAGTATTATACTATTTTTTTTCCTGAACTGCATATACAGTACATTTTTTGGTGGGCTCTGTATTTGTAAATTACCTTCTGTGATCAGCAATTCTCTTTACATTTTATGCATTAATATTCCAGCAAGTAACTGAGAGAAAGCTCAAGGTTATTTTTCTTTAAGCAGTATATCTTTAGTGTACGCAAATGTGTTCGTGCTAGTGGTAGATGGAGTGATTAGTTCACACTGACAATTACATGTCATGTCTGAAGCATTCACAGACAGTGTTCAGTAATACCCTGTACCCGGCTGCTGTTCCTGTGGCAATACACAGTGCTGTAGTCAGACAAATAATTTTGATTTAACACCACCATTCTTCATAACTTCCTGAGGGCACCTTTTACAAGTATAAAGGTGATTGGTATATAGTCAAATTGTAGAAAAGGGCAGGAACGCAAATTACAAAAAATGGAAAAATATGACAAGGATTTTACTATATAGATAATTTGCTTGAATAAATTAGAAGAGGAGACATTTTTGTCTGATCAGTCTATGATCAGATTTCCACAAATGATTGGTGGAAAATATGTATGCATTTTGAATTTTTATATACTAAAATTAGAGTTAAAGGAGTTTTGAAAGTTAGTTAATATTAAGTGGTTTCTTGCAATGAATGAAAATTTCCCTTCTCTTTTCAGAATAACTGAAAATAACCCAAGAATTTGAAAATATGTCAGAACTGTCTTTCAAACTTTGATTTTTGGTAAGTCCATTGGATTTCATGCTTTTCCTCCAAACAATGTTTACTTCTATTATTACTTTTAATTAAAATACAATATACATCTAAAAATTATAAATTAATAATGAATTCACAAGTTTATAATTTTGTAAAGTTAGCATATGTATAAACAAAATTCAGAAACAAGAAATGGGACCCTACTGACATTTCAGAAATCTCTTTCAAGATCTCTACCAATAACATCCCAATTCTCCTTAGATGTAACCACTTTCTTGATCAAATTGTTTTTGAACGTGATTCAGTGGACATTTGCATTACACATCCTTTATACTTGACTTCAGAATTCTAAATGCTACATTAAAACGTGTGTTAGCAGATGATTGTCATTTGTTCCTTTTCACGTCTCTATAATACTTCAATGTAATACTATAGTTTATCCACTATTATTGTGAACAAATTTGTTGTTTCCAGTTTGATATTATGTCAAATATTTTCAACATTTCCCTTTTCTAAGAGTAAAACTGTCTAATCTTGCACATTCTGCCAGTTCTAGGATTGCGTGCTAGAGATCCTGTTTCTTTACATACACAAGGATGTATTTTTATTATGGGTAACATATCACAGAGTCTCTATCATGCTGCTTCAGTCCTTGAGGAGTGTTAACTTTGTTTAGTATTCAATCACATTAACTGAGTTATCACCTTGCACAAACGGAAACTTGGATTTATGCTTTATTTAGGTGAGTTTGTTTCAGATTCCCTTTATCCCTAGAGTGAATTCCTTAGTGCTATGGGTCCTCTCCATGCCAAATGGATGGGTCTTTGTGGATTTCATTGAAAAGCCCTGGGTATTTTGAAGCATCCTGACTTTTTCAGGCCTAGAGCTTACATTGCATTTCCCATGCACTGGGCAGCAGATGAAATTTCTGCTCAAATTTTTTAGTGTTCTATCTGTTCATTGTGGCTTGACTCCAAGGGAGTCTCCCAAAGGTGTACGTAGCTCTGTTCTCAAAGATTTGAAGGGAATTTTTCTTCTAAACAGCTTTGGAACCTGTATTCTTTGCAGTACTTTTCCATGTTTGAATTTCTAGCTCTTATAGGAGTCTTACATTGTTATTCTCAAGCTGATACATCGAGCTGATGAAAATCACAGGCTTCTGCCCAAGTTTAAGCCACCACGCACAGGAAGCTGTGGCAAGCGAAACACAACAAATGCTCAGTCAGGTTCACTTGTGTTTGTACCAAATTTTTATCAGTTTCTTTCTTCTTGAAGTCAGTCTCTTATATCTTGAAGTACTACAACACACACACACACACACACACACACACACTCTCTCTCTCTCTTCTAGAGGTCCATGTGGTTGTACCACTTTGACACTGCCCAGTCTGAAGTCAGCTCAGCCTTTCTCGTCACAGTTCACAGACAACCGGACGCTAAGCACCGTGAAATAAGTTATTAACGGTGTCAGATTGGTAATGTTTTATCCATTTTACTATACTTTTATTGCTTAATTTTTTTCCATGTAGGGTTTCCTATCAATCATCTGAGATTTAAGGCAGATGATCTATAGCATGCTATATATAAACACTACAGGGTATCTGTAATGCTCAAACACAAATATTGATTTTCAGAGAGCAATAATCTGAGTTTCAATAAAATAAAAGCGTTTAGGAAAACTATACTGCTACTCCCACAGCTGAGTTAAGTAAGCTTTGTATTTCCTTCTTTTACTTTTTTTTAGAGGAGGTTTTTATTACGTTGCCCAGGCTGGTCTCACACTGGTGGGCTCAGGCGACTCTCCCACACCTCAGCCGCAGTTTACCCAGGACCACACACAGGAACCACGTGCTGCAGAATAAACTGTGACTTCATTCTAAATTCAAATCAGGGCGTTAGTGCCAATTGTTTTGCGAACATCACTTGTCCCAATACATGTGAATCCACTGCCGAATCCTTTATTCTATTCCATTTATTCATCTGTTTATCTTTGAGTCAGCGCTGCACTGATTTGATTACCGTAGCTGTGTAAGTTTTAACCTTACCCAGCCTCACATGCCCTGTGAACTCTAGGATCTACCAAGGGATATCCAATCGAAATAGGTTTTAGAAAATCATTCATGCAAGTTATTTCTTAGCTCTTGTGGTTTCTAAAACTTAAAACATTGGGGTATTTTCTTGGTCCTTTTAAAAATAACTTAAAATATTTAATGATAAATTAATAGTAGCATTAAAATTTCTATTTTTCAGTGTATTTAAATGCTAGCTTTACAACAGCTAACGCATTCCAAATAAAGCAAGCGAATGTAAAGAGGAGCTAGGGCACCCAGTTAAGGGGCGGTAGAGCTGGGCCTCAGATCGGCAGTTTAAACTGGAACTAAGTTCTGATCGCCTTTCTTATACACATAATAAAAGTTCTGAAAGGCATACAAGAGCATACTGGGAAAGTAATTTTTAAAAATTACTTGCTTAACCCTTGCTCAGCAAAGATAATTGTTGTCATTTGGGTCTATTCTGTTTAGGCGCTTGTTTATAGCTACACAGCAGAATGATTTTTTTTAATAATTTGTACTCCCACTGAATGACACTCTTGAAGATGATCATAAATATTGGTTTACTTAGTTTAGTAATCTAAATACAACATTATATTAAGAGTTTATTAAAGACATTGAGAAAATTTTTAAAATCATAAATAAACTTATATTCAGTAATGACAACAATAGAGTTATTCATGTTTTTATTCATGCATCATGAACAATGTAGGATATTTAGGACAAATAATTTTCTTTTTTAGATTTTTCTCTTACTATGAGGCAACTGGTACTACACTTAAACAAGCATTATTTGTCCTAGGATATCTTCTTATTCACATTGTCTAGGACTGAATTCTTGTTCTTCTATTTTTCACCAGAGAGGATTGGACAATGCTTCCTCTCTGCCTGAGGAGGGAGGTGGGTGGACCGAACTGCCCTTAGTAGTTACTGTTCCGTACTGACCAGTTGTACTCAGTGTTATGGGCCCAAGTTTTAGGGAAAGTATTCTTCCTGCACAGACTTTGAGCTAAACTTGGGGTTCTGTTTAGCAGTGGCCAGATCACATCAATATTTAAATCACTTTTTCCCTAGTGATGTGCTTGCTGTGAAAATGTAGGTTTCTGATTGGGCCTTGAACACTAAATTTGGAATATTTTTCATTATACTTCTTATTTACAAATTAGATATAGTGCAATAATATTTGTAGATTAATATATTAATAATATAATTGTTTATAAACATACTGTGTCCTTGGAAACATTCTTTTCCAAATTTACCATTTCTCTGAGGCACATCAGTTGAGTAAAACTAGAGAAATGAAGCATGGGATTACGACTAATTGTGCATGGCTCTATGGAACAGAGCCCGTAGTCTCTCTTGGTTTTAATTTCTAAAACAAAACTATGATTTGTTCAGCATTTAGAAACAGAACATTATTTATTTGATACATATATGTTCATTTCATGTACCTCTATGTCTAGGAAGATTATTCTTCCTTCTGTGTGCAGACACAGGGCACACTTCCCTCTGGTGGCCCCTTTGTCTCTGCACAGAGCTACAGGAAAAGATCTTAGCCCAGCAGACAAGGATAGCTGAGGTAATAAGCAGTCAAATTCAGGCAGTTCACTGTGTTTTACCTGGTATTTTTATCATGTAAGATGTTGGAAAACATTTTAGTGGGAAACTTCTGAAATTTTAACTTTAAATTTTAACTTTTACTTCTTTAAAAGCAAACAATTCAAATAATTAAGAAGCATTCTAATCATCATACAAATAGCTCCAAAACCCATTAAAATCTTGTGCTCTGAATTGTTCTGGTTGATTAATGTAAATACTTCAATGATCTGTGTTCAAGATGAACTATGTGAAAGATAGATGTGTTTTGGTTTGAAGATGTATTTAAATACACATTTGCTTGTGCTGATCAGAAAATAAAAACATTTATCATATTTTCATTGGGCTAATCACATAATTCTAAACTCTTGCCTTTATATGTATAATTTGTGAATACAGAAAATTTGTTACCCAAATTGCAAGATAGCCTGTTTTGTGTAACTATGTGCATCTTACTAAAAGTCTCTTCAGTAAATATTTTAAAAACATCACTTTCAATACATGCTGAGTATTTTAAAAACGGAAATGGGAAATTATGTATTCAGAGGTAGAGTATAAGAAACGAAATGTATCATTTGGGAAAACTTCCAACGTAGCAACTTCTTAAGAGTGCTTTACTGTCATAATAGTAATGATGAGCTTAATTCCTCTGGGTGGTAGAAATCACATAAGGATGGTATTGTGATTTTAGATGAATGAAAGTGTTGTGAAGGGGTGCAAATTGGTTCATAACACATATCCATCACCCACGGGAGACTAGATGAGCCTGAAGCAAAAGCCTTCTTGAGATTATAAAGCTCAGCTTATGAAGCTTATATTTCATGTAGCAGGAAAAATACACCTACTAAAAAAAATCTTCTGTTAACCTTGCACTGCTACTTTGCCTCACACCAGCAAGCAGTGAGAAGCAGTCACTGACACAGCAAGTGCTTATCTTTGAATAGAAATTGAACATTCTCAAAGGGTGAGAATATGGCTATTTGCACCTTTAAAATAGAATTGTGAGCCTGAGGTGGAAAACATTGCTTTATGTAATACAAATTTGACACACTCAGCCACCTCTGTGCTTATGAAGTTCTCCTCAGTCTTGGAGATACTATCGTGTGTTAGCATTTCCACAGGTTTAATTATTCCTCAAATCTCTTTCAATAATTTTTCTTTCTGTTTTATAGATACTGGCTTTCAGATCTTTAACTGGCAGTTGGGCATTTTCACTTAGAAGTTCATTAACTCAGCTCTAAAGATCAAAGTCTTTGCTAAACTATTCATCCTCCTAGATTTTACTGTCAGTATCAACAATACATCATTTTTCTTGTTACATAAATTCAAACAGTTAATAATATATTTGAATTCATTTTCACTGACCTTAACTGAAAAATATCCCATTCAGTCAGATTCCAGATTGATGGTTTACATACTGGACATCTTAGTCTCTCTCCCATTGTTTTTTACCACTTTCTTAGATCCTTTTCTCATGCTTGGATACTTGTGTGTCATCTGACAATTTTTTCTTCCTTTCAGCAGTCAGCCCATCTCACCCTGCACATCGCCGTCAGATCTCTCGATGAGCTGTCACCAGAGCTCTTCCCTTCATCAAAATAAACCGAAGCAGCAAAGAGCTTCTAGATGCATGCACAGCCATGACTGTAGGATTCATTTCCTCCATGGTCAAACACGTTCCTTTCAGCTGCATCTCTTTTTCTGTATTTCCATTCAGTAAGGCACATCATTTTCAAATCCCATCTAACGTCTGAATCTAGAACTACTTTGCAGTAAAGTGATCAGCAGTCAGTTTAGTGGTAAACCCATAATGTATTGAGGACATAAGAGTTCATCAGACAAGGACTGTGCTGCTTTAACCTTTCTTCCACCTGGTTTTTAATGCAAGATAAAATATGTTATACATTTACTTCATTTTAAGGTTGCCAACCCTTGATCTTCACACCATATGTATACCAGGAGGGATTTCTGGGTTATTGATCAGATTTATGGAGTTTGTGTTTTGACTTTAGTTTCTAAAAGTATTAAAATTTTTTCTGGCTCATCTGTATGTGTTCCTTACAATGAAGGAGCCAATGGTTTTAGCGCTTGCTTGGGCTTACACCTCAGCCTACATGGAAGTACTGGATTTTAGCTATTTTTCAAACATGACCTACTGACATTAGGCTGGCAAGCTTGAAACCTCAAATTCTATCTTCAGGTGAGTATCCAAATTTCATAATCATAGCATAAGCTCCAGATTCTTAAGCGATTTCAGGTAGAAACTGTTTAAGATTTCAGATTCTTTAGTAAGAACATCTCAAACAAAATTTTGGGGGCTGTATTCTTTAGATACATTTTCAAGGTCTAAACTTATTTAATGGGAGAATCACTCTTTAGAAACTTACATACTGCTAAGGGTTCTTAATTCTTAAGATATGTAGACTTTCTGCTCTTGGAGATTGAAATATTATATTTCTTTTGGGTCCCAAAGTAAAGTTTATTTATCACTCCTATGTCACTCCTGTAATCATTTTCTATCTTTTTGATTGAACAGCACTTATTTGGAGTGGAGGCAGTAGGGAGGACAATTTCGGTAGCAGAGATCCTCCAACAAAGTTCTCCTGGCCTTTTGAAAGAACGTCAGAGCTGCTCCCTTGCTTGGCACCATGGCCAGATGCAGAGGAGGTCTTGGTTTTGAGCTGGATGGTCAGCTGGGGAAGGAACAGAAAAATATCATTATGTTTTTCTTGGATATAAAACACATTCCACTGTCTCCAAAATGAGAAATACAATGTCTCGTATGATGATTTACAATTACTACTGAATATGTATCCTATATCTAAATTAATATGTAGCTGCTCAAATCTATAGGGAAACAAAAATGGGAGGAAAGCCATCTAAATTGGGAAGGGTGTAAAAGTCTAGAAGAAAAAAAGTCTAGAAGAAAGTGAAGAAAGCATCTGAATACTTGACTGAGCAGACTGTATTATACCTTATAAAAGACTAAATGACTTTTTTTTCATTTTGGGATCTAAAAAGAAAGTATTTTAACTGATCATTGAAATGTTTTGAAGATGATTCTGTAGAAAGAACAGAAACCATAGGTAAACATCTTGATATTGTCTTGGAGGGAAAATATACAGTTTTACTTTGACTATTTAATCTTAGTAGCCTATGGCATAATAGACACATAGCCACACTAGTGCAACTCTACAAAGAGGAGATGGAAAATACTTCTGTTGTTTAAAAGTTGCTTATCAAGGAACACACATGCTACTGAAGAGTTTGCTAGGAATGCAGAATCTCAAAACTCAGCCTAGAATTAATGAATCAGAATTGTAGTTTAACTAGTTCCCTCATGTAATTATTTCACATATGAAGATTTGAAAAGCACTGCTCTAAAACACAATGTAGTTTTAAAATTATGTTCCTGGACTCCTTTTTATTGGAACTTATTTTTGGAGGAAAATAAAAATTCACATAAAACAAGAAAGAGCACTTTATCACTTAAAGGACAGAGTTCAATAAGAATAATGAAACATTACCAGTGAAGTTATATTTCATCAGCATGCATCGTATTGCTGTTTGCAAAAATTTTTTATCATTTCATGTAGCACTGATTGTTAATTGTTTCAGTTCATAACAAGAAGGGGGTTCATTCAGGATAGGTAATATAATTACAGTCAATAGATATGAACAGTCAATACGTATGAACAGTGTTAATCAATGGCGATCGTATCTTTTCTTCAAATACAGAAAAAAAATCTACCTAGAAAAACAATCATTTTAATCAATCTGTTGCCTCTATATCACTTATTAAAATTATTAGTGTTCACTATGTAGATATTTTGGCACAATTCATTTCCCAGGAAGTTTAAATTTATACATTCTTTACTGTGTAGAGGTAAGAAACTGTTCAAAGAGGAAAAGTAATTGGAATAAGGGAAAGGAGGAAAGAAGGAAGAGAGAAGGTAAAAGGCATATATATATATATATATATATATATATATATATATATATATATGAGAGCTAAAATGACTATACTACTAATTGTATTAGTTATTGGAAAAGAAAAGTTAATACTCCTATGTTTCAATCCATTTTACATGTCTATGTCTGTTAATCTAAGCAACCCTCTGAAGGTAACTATGTAATATTACAACCATTGTCAAATTCCTATCACCTTGTTTTGAAACCTGTATTATTGTTGCATTTGGTTTCTTTTGTTGTTTGCCTGTCTGTATTGCTTTTTGTTTTTCTTGTGTGTGTCTTTTTAAATCTTAAATAAAAATAAATAAATAAATTTATACATTCTTATGTAATGAATCCATTCTGTCATCAAAATAAGGATCATTACAGTAACTAATTCTTATTCTAATATATTTGTCAACCTGGTAGCAAAAATAAGTCCTTCTGGAGTCACTCATTTAGTTTAGGGAAGAAAAAATAACAATGGTGGCATTGAAACCAATTTTAAAATGAGTGATCTCAAGGGATCCCAGGAATGATTCCAAAATGAAAATCATGATTTAATTTCTTATGTATTTACTAATTTCTTTTGTGGTTCTTGACATTAAGCCTAGGTTCTCCACTGAGATACTCCACCACAGGCCCTTTCTATCTTCTGGGAAGATTATGCATATAGTTATGTAAACAACTCTAAACAAATACACTTGGGTTTCCAGATCCAAATATATGATTTAATGAGTCTTCCTACGTTTCTATGCAATCAGAATGTTAACATTCCTCAAAAGTATTTAGGGGGTTCTCTTTTAAAATAATTTTTATGATCTCTGAGACATATATATATATATGATCACAAATGGTGTTCAACTCTTTATCATTTTTAAATGTAACTGATTTTTGAAATAGAATGTAGCATAGCCTTGTTGCAAAAGTAATTTGAGATTCAATTTCCTATGGGCCGTATATGTACCCATGCATATTTAAATCTTGGGCAACATTTTGAATAAAATAAAATGTTTAAAGTTTTTAAAAAGATGTCTTATAATTGTTTTATGATATTATTAAATGAAGAATAATTTATTAAGAAATGTAGTCAGATTGACTACCAAATATATGAGTGATAGATACACAGTATATTTTTTTAACTTTTTTTTTTATTTTATTTAAAGAGAAAAAAAAGCAACACAGAAAAAAGGGTAGAAACAATGCAAAACCTCAAAAAAAAAAAACCATAAATCACTAGTTGACAAACCACATACTCCCCGAAATAGCTGTTCATATTACAAAATTAAGGCAAACAAAGTGAACTATATGTGAAGCTGCAAACAGAAAAAAAAAAGGATGGAATAAAGCCAATTGAGACAGTATAGTGAAATTGGCACAGAACATCACAGCAGGTCACCAGGACAACAGTAACAGGCAACATTGTATATCTCATTGTCTTCACAATAGTTGTTCTTCTACTAGGTAGAGCAAAATCAAAGAAATACACAACATTATAGAACACATCAA
>PVJX010036393.1:0-17613 GCA_004027295.1 Dolichotis patagonum
GACTTTCAATCCAAACAGCTCAGGCCACTGTATGGTCCAGGAGTTTCGGGTCCCAAACGGACAGCCTGAGATGCTGCCCTCTGGGAGACTTCCTTGGCATGAAGGGCGGGGCTACCGGCCCAAACACACCTGGCCCAGATGCCGATCTCCAGGCAGTTCCCTGCGGATGAAGGGCGTGCTTACCAGTCCCAAAGAGTCGCGCTGAGATGCAGGTCCGCGCAGACTTTCAATCCAAACAGCTCAGGCCACTGTACGGTCCGGGAGTTTCGGGTCCCAAACGGACAGCCTGAGATGCTGCTTTCTGTTTGGTGCAAATTTAATAAACATATTTTTAAAAGTTTCTTTGATCAAGTGAGTTCTGAAAATGAAGGGTTATACAGTTAGGTCTGCTTCTTTACCGCAGGACTTCTCAGAGCCACATGTACATTTCTATAAACTCTAAACTTCAAGCAGGGAATGTACTCTGCCTTGTGTTTTCAAGACCTTTGGCCTCACGACTTTCTTCTGAGCCCCATTCTCTTGCACTCCCATTGCTAAAGGTTTTCCATTTTCTTGCGCTATACATTAGGAAATATTACAACGCTAAGAGGTCTAAGCTCACTCCCTGTCTGTGCTTCTGGAGGACACCATGGCTTCGTGACACTTCCCGATTGCTCCTATGCTTGCTAAGTAGGCCCCTCCCAAGCTTTTCCTCCCAAGCTTCTGCCACTGCTTTTTCCTTCTCATGGAGAAACTCAGAAAAGAAGCCAAGCAGGAGTCTGCCCCCTAAACTACTCCAATACAACTAACACCTACACCAGTAGACACACTTCCATTTTAGCACAAGATGAGGAAGTAATAGAGCAAGCTTAGGGTTAGAAGGTATTGAGAGGTAAGGCGCTGGCTGACACTATGAGATCGCTTCCTCTCCGGGTCTGGGTACTACCTGGGGTCTCCCGTTCTGCAGTCTTCCAGGGTGATTTGTTAGTTTGTATTTGCAGTGCTGGGCTTGAGCCCAGGGCTTTCACATGCTCAGTGAGCACTTGACAACTGAGCTACACCCTCAACCCTCCATACTTAGTTTAAGTATGGCCATGATCAAAATATACAGTAAATTTGAAATTAAAAATATATTACAATAAAAGGTATATTGCTACTAAACCTTCTCAAAATATTTTCCATGCTTTTGAATACACTTACCCCACCATTTTTGCCACTTTCTGAAGCAGTGGTGAAAGTCCTATCTCCTGAGTGACTTTGTAAGGTGTGATAAAAAATATTTATTGAGCATCTGTTTATCATACCTCTTGCTATGTGCCATCCCATAGGCATGGCAGCCTCCTAAAAACATTATGGTATCTCCTCAGTGACTTGGTACACTAGATCTTTTACCACACAACTTCTATCTCTTCCCCAAAGTCAAAATGATCATGGAAGTCAACATTTTTAGTCAATTTAGGACACTGAGGAAGCCACCTCAGCAGAACTAAAGACACTCAGGAAAGAGGACTTCCAAGACTGCTTCAGAAAGAACATTCAAGGCACAAAGTGGGATAAGTACGTTTAAGGGGGGGGAGTGGTGTCTTGAGGGGGCTTAATGGTAATGTGCCTTTTACGGTAATAAACTTTAAAAAATTAAACATTTGTTGTGTTTCTTGAGCATATCTCATACATGACGGATGAGTGTCCTTGACACATTTTTATAGCAGCATAAAATCACTTGATCACTCCGTAATATCTGTTGGCATCAATCTCTGAAGTTTCTTCTACTAGAATTATTTTGTTTCCTTCCTTTCGCTGCAGTTTCTTCAAGATAAGTCACTCTTGTGCTCAAACTGCGTATGGATTAATACAATGCTTTATATCCTAATAATTAATTGAATAGCTGAGCTGAGCTTCTATTCCATCACTCCCACTCCCTGGGGCTTTGGGTAGAATTAGTTTCCATTTGCTTATTTTTAAACACATCTTTAAAATCCATATGGCTATTTCTGAAGTTTTTAAAACTCATCACTTCTTCAATCACTTTTTCCAGGCACTGTTTCAACCCAGATAATTTGGAGGATCTGGACCTCAGAACCGCAGGGCTGTCAGCCACATGGCCCTGTATGCAGGCCTTCCCACTGACTTTAAAGACGCCCGATTTGGAAGCACTGAGAGGCTGTTTGTGATTAAAAATAGCCGGCTGAATATGGGAGGCTTTCCCCTATTACTGTAGAAAGATGCTTTCAGGGTTCATGAGGCCCAAACCACAAACTATAAATGTTTTATAGCTGTAAGCATAAATCCATTCTGAGATAATCTTGGGCATTCCTTTAGAAATTATGAGGATTTGGTCATGACAAATCTGAGACTGCACTGTTTGATCAAATCAAATATTACTATTCTTAATGAAAAAGTAATTGCCATGTATAAATATAACCATGCATTTGTACCATCATTTTTCCTTCTCGGAGAACACATAGATCCTTTATCCCCTACAGCTTTGCCTCAGATTTCTTTTCAATTCAGTCTGTCTTACAGTGCTGCTATTGAGGGATGTTTGTCTATAAAAATGGATTCAAACTTTTTCTTTTCTTTCTTTCTTTCTTTCTTTCTTTCTTTCTTTCTTTCTTTCTTTCTTTCTTTCTTTCCTTCCTTTCTCTCTGCCTCTCAAAATGTTTCTTGTTTCTCTATTTCCCTTAAGTCTGAAATCCTCAGTCTGACAGTCAGTACTCCTCACAGACTGGTCTCTGGCTTTTTAGCTTTATGCTCCTCTAATAACATTTTGTCACAAGACCTCCCCTGCCTCTCTTCCCCTCAGTAACTCTCAACTAATATTCACTGAGCATCTATAATAGGCCTTGGGCTAACTAAGAGCTGGGTCAGTGCTAATAAATGAGAGAGTTATGTTCTCAGGTCTTGTAGAGCTTTCAGTTCAGTGAATGAAGGAGACAACAATACAATTAAAAAACAAACCAGTGAATCCATGTATGTTGTGATAAGTGCCAAGAAAGAAAGTGGCAGGCACAATGACAGATTAGAGGGGAAAACCAATTCACTAGCGATCAGAGGGTGCACCCCTTAAAAAGTGTCAAGGTGAAGCAAGGACAGGATGTTGTAGGCAGAGGGAGCAGCACATGTGAAGCCCCTCAGCTGGGCCTGTTTGCAAAGTGAGCCAAGTGAGGTAACATTCTCAGAGGTTCTGAAGCTATGACATGGACATCTTTATGGTGACAATATTCAGCCTACCACAGTCACTAAGTAGAAAAGTGACCATTATATTTGACAACATGCAGTATATTGGGCTGAGAAACACAATTTTATCAGAAGAGAATGAAAAATAAGCAGCAGAGATATATGTAGACAGTCCTTTGAAGAAAGTCTTCCAATGAGTGGTAACTTGAGGGGGCTGGGAGAGGGAGACCATAGGCCATGAGTGTGTTCCAAGGCTGACCTGGTAACCAGGGTGAGACTAATCCTGCAGGAGACTTGGAAACAGTTTACAAGGGAAATCAAAGAGTGTTGACAAGCAATCAAGAGCATAACTAAAGTCTGAAATCATGGATTTAGAATGAAAGAAGTGATACAACTTTCTGTAGTTGTGCTCAGGTGTAGAGAGTGGAAGAAAGCTGAATTTATTCATGAAAGCATAGCAGTTAAAGGGGTCTATAGCATTTGCAAAAAGTAACTAGAATGGTGGATTGTAGAAGTGAACCGAGTCAGGAAGGGAGACATTTATGAGGGTATTGATAGTGTGAAAGTGAGAAGATCAATGCAGTGAAGGTCAGGATGAAATGGAAGGACCACAAGTACTTGTGTTTTAATACATAAACTAGAAGATATGGGGTGGTTCAAGCCCATGATGTTAGCATGTAGGATTTTGGAGCCAATGAATGCACCAGGTAGCAAACACCAGGGTGGGTAACTCAAGTAGAGAGAAATCATCATCTGAAATAAGTAGGTAAAGAAAGAGAAATGCCAGAGAAACAAAATGGCCTTTCTTGGATATGTCAAAGTGACAAAGAGTGATGAATGAACTCGGGGTGCAGAGAAAGATCAAGAACCAGGAACTAAAGTCATCAGTGAAAGAAAGGAGTGATGGGGACAGTAATAAAGGGAGTACACATACAAGTCATGTGGGCATCAAAGGGCAAAGTTTTTGCAGGGAAATGAGAACAATGATCTGGAGGTGACAGAGAGAAACATACAACTCCCCTCTGGGCCTCTGGCTATGACCAAGGAGAATATTAAATACTCTGTGTTGGTTGAATGTGGTGTCTTCAGAAAGTGTTTCTGGAATGGATGTGAAGAAAGTAGAGCAAAGATTAATCATGAATTTGTAGATGGGAATGGAAGGAGCTTTGGTCAAATCAGGGTACGCAAAGCAATGTAGGAATAGAGGTTCAGGTGACGGTGGGTGATAGGAACCCTGGGATCTTCATGGTAATGGGCAAAGGGGGATGGGCATCAAGGGATTGAACCAGATGTCCTCTCAGGGGTGGATGGACACTGGTGGTGAGGGATCTCAATCCTGCTCTTGTCGCCCAGGGTTGCAGCTCTTTCCTGGACACCCTCCATAAACATCTTCCTGCTTCGCCTATCGCTATCTGGTCTTCAACACAGTCTAGATATTCCCACTGTTGAACGTGGGTCCTTAGTCCTCCTCCACATGAGACGCCCTGACACTCTCATTCTATCCCATGACTGGCACCTGTCTTTAATGCCTCACACAAAGGTCACTCTTTCCAAAAAACCCTGCAAGATCCTTTCAGCTAGAAGCAACCACTTTCTGCTCTGGGAGTTATATTAAGTGGAATGAGATACAGAATTGGAAGTGGAAAATTTTAAAACAGTGTTTTCCCTCCTTGCGGAACAATTTTTCCTCTGCATCCCTGACGGAAGCGGGTATAGAATAAAGTGAAATGAGATTCCTGTGTTTTTAAGGCTCTCATACTTCTCTTCCAGGAAGGGTAAATATGTCTTGTATTGCCAAGGGGTTGGGGCTGCAGTTTCATGGACTACTGACCCCATTCAGGGAAGAAGCAGGGAGTAAGAGGGACAAGAGAGGTGTGAGTGGCAGGAATGGAGGGAGGTGAGAAACCCTAGTGGGCCCAAGAGGGTCTTAGCTCCAGAGTTCAGATGAATGGAGTCAACTGAAGGGCCAGGGGATCAGATCCTGCTTTCAGAAAGTTCCAGGATGAGGGAGGCAGGAGCAGGGACTGTGCAGAACCCGAGGCCTGACTTTGGGCTCCTCCTGCGTGGGAGCAGCCCACACACTCTCACAGCCCCAGCACCTGCATGACAGAAGGCCAATGCCTCCCACAGCTGGAGCTTCCAGCTCTGTCACTTCCCACAGTCTCTAGCAAGGAGCCTTGTGCAAATGTGGTAGATGCTCAAAATAGGTACTGAGTTAATGACCCATCATGTGGTGGACAGGACAGGCATTCCAGTATTCGAGTCTTAGAGGTGCTTACAGTGATTTCTCTGTGTTTATTTAAATCATAACGGACTGGGAAGGAGTGAGAATCCAGTTTCCTCATGCACTAGCATCTTTCTCATTTATTTCGGCTAAGCTCTGCTGCTCCCTGAATGAATAGAATTAGAGATGTCACTAAGATGACTTACTGACTAGATGTCACTAAGGTGACATTGGGTCAAAAAGAAAGGCAAGACTTTATGCTACCGTTTGAAAATTATCCATTTGCAAAGAGCTAGTAGAGTCAAAAGGTCACTTAAAAATCTTCTCTTGATATGAACACTACAATTGCAGCAGTGTCTAAATTGGTGAGAATGTGAACATAATCAAGGAGATAGTATGCAAAAATGAAAGCATGGCATTTGTAGATTGGGGTGAAGTTATGAGCAATTCACTCTGAATTTTCTTCAAGAATTCATTTGCTACTTTTATATTATTTTCTTAATAGAAAGCTTAAGAAAATCTTAACTTTATAATAAGGCATCAACCAACAGCCATCTAATTGCAGCTAAGAGAACCACAGATTGAGAATATGATTTTGGTTTTGACCCTAGAGCACAGGCAGAATGTGGCTTACGATAAAGCAACATTGCAGGTCCTCCCTTGGCCTGAGGTATTCCACATGAGGGCCTAAAGGCCCTGGGCAGTAGCTGGAGACTCCAAGAGTGAACACCATGGGTATATGTGCTCTTTGTCCAAACAGAAAGCTGTGAAAATTCCTAAGGAACAGACTGGGGAAATTGGGATGGAGGTGAAATTGCATAAAATATTAGCTTCATTTCATCATCACCATCAAATACTACTAATGCTTCCCCCTCTAATTGCCATCCTCTGACACCCTGACACTTCCAGCTGGCAGTTCCTCATCCATTCTGATCACACAGATAATACCTCAGGACACTTGGATGCATCAGTTGTGGGGCTCCAAGAAGACTTCCTGCCATAGGCAGGTTTGGAGGGCCCAAGGTGTCCTCTCATCCTTCAAGTTAGAGCCTTTGTCCCTGATGCCTGCATGTAAGAGAAGCTTAGTAATAATTAAGCCTCACCAAATTTCTGCTCTTAGAATCCAGGTTAGGGGTTTTCATTCAAATGGGCAAGTAGGATCTAGAAAAAAGGAACAGAATTTCTGGAGTGGTAGTCATTTCTCTCTAGATCTGAGTGGCATCCTGGCTGTGTCCAGTTTGTGGAAATTCATTACACTGTTGAACACCTGTGCTATGTGCATTTTTATGTATGTATATTGCAGTTCAACATCAAAAGGAAGGAACAAAAGAAAGAGAAGGACGAAGGAAGAAAGAGATTAAAACATAGGCTAATTAAAACATAGGTGGAGGAGTGTGAACTTGATTCAATAGGCAATTTACACGCCACTGTAGGTTGTTTGGTTGGGGTATGGCATGACAACAACATTATAAGAGGGACGTTAATTTGACTATGGGGAGCAGTTTAGACAGTGTGATGCAAGGAAATAAGGAAAGAGTTACTTTAAATCTGAGTAATATTAGATGGATGGTGGTGATATTTAAGAAGGTGATGGGGATCACTTACTACATAAAGAGCCAGTTTTGAAGGAATCTTACATGAATCAATACTCAGCATGGGCTGTAGGCTGTTCTATATACGCTAATATTTAACATCATATTGCACACTTTACTTTGTTCCCACTGTAGACGTAATTCTCACTATTATCAGTGGAGGAGGACACAGGGCACCCTACTTAGACACACTGCATTGCATGGCTGAGCTCACAGCTCTGGATTTGACTGACCTTTGTCCTCAGTATATGCCACTTGCCAGGATGCAGCGTGACTGTGGTGCAAACCAATCTACAAACTGGCAGTCTGAGCCTTTTGTTGGTTTGTGGTTTGGTTTGGCATCAAATTTTTACACTGCCAAATAAAACTACTCGATATTTAACACCAGCCCAAAGGAATAATTTAATGACTGAATGTTTGAGATTGAAGAGACTATTGTTTTTTATTGCATAAACTGCAGATTTCAATGAACAGACTGAACAGATTGATGCTTATCCTTCTGAAAAACAATATGAAAAATAGATTGGCACAAAGCCCCTCATAGAATTTAAATTTATGCAAAACTTCCACAATTCAAAATTAAATAAACTCAGAATGACACAAATTTGTTGAAATGTAATGCAAACTAAACATTTTCGGGCTTCTTTCTCTTGTTTAACAGAATGTTGATATTTAAATTCTCATTAGCCTCTTCATTTGATTTCGACATGATGATCCAATGGGCAGAAACAAATGAACCACTGACACACTGACTTCATCCAAGTCCCAGGAGGAAAAAAGGTTCATACTTAGAGATAAAGGAATTCATCTGATTCATTCTTTTGCATAAATCTGTAATTATATACACAAGTAATTTGCATGTATGGCACTAACTGTAGCATTACTATTATTTAGCCTTCCCCTGATGCCAGCCATTGATGCATGATCTAATTTTATAAAGTTCCTCACAGCCTTAGAGAATCTTACTTACAAGCCAGTTCTCCGCTCATTAGCATTGACCCTGTGGTTTGTTTATTGGATTATTTCTTCTTTTGGCCTCCTGCCCCCCAAGTTAACACACCTTTGTTTTGGTAGCTATACTGTCGTTGTGCCCTCTTGACCCAGGAGAGAGGTAGATGAATGGAAGGATTGTTGCCCAACAGCTTTTGCACATAGGCAAATGCCTGGGTTCTGATTTCTTTGGAAACGAAGAAGGAAAAGAGGAGAAAGAAAAGAACTGAACAGGTATTCAAGGATTTTAAGAATTTGTGATTCAGCACAGTTGTATGTCACCTTGAAGTAGAAGAGTAGTAATAAAGATAGGTAGAAAGCAAAATGTAATTTAGAAAAAATCTTCAGCTCCAAGACACCATCAAAGTCACCCAAGGTGACGATGCTTCTTTCATTCAGCCGGGCTCCTCATTCTGAAATCTCTAAAATCTTAGTCTTAAAGATACAATAAGTCCATAAACTTGGCCTGTGTTTTTCTTTCAATACTGTAAATCCACAAATTTCAGAGACTTCCACCCTCAAAGAAACAGCATTATGAATTGCTTACCATATTTTGGAACTTCAAACAAGTATAAATGATTTAAATTTAACCCAGTTGATAAAGCCAGTTTTTGCTTTAGCCCACTAATGAGCAATCTGACTTTAAAGAAAGAAATACTTGGTAACTGCCAAATAACTCAAAGAAATAAGCATCCCAGGACATAACTCAAAGAATAAATGCCACAGATTATCTGCCTTGAGGACACCCCAAGGTCATATTAATACTTCCAATCCCAGACCAAGTTTCCAAATTTTTTTCTTTCTGTGTACCTTTCGATTTTGCCTAATAAATCTGCCTATGCCTCTCACTGTCACCTCAAAATGCTTTTCAGTGACAATGAGTGAAGAATCTCTTTGAAGAACCTCTTTGAACCCTGTCTGGGGACAATCAATTAAATGATACTGGACACATGGTAGGTCCTATGTCAAGGTCGTTGACGCTTCCCTTTGTGGTCTTTTTGTACTTCTGGGTATTTGTAATGCTGTCGCCACTACTCTATTGCGAGGCTTTGAACACAGTTGCTGAACCCCACTCTAACTCCTGGCTGACCAGCAGCAGTCTCCTTTTACCTTCTTCAAGAAGAGCAAGAGAAGAGTAAGAGACAACCATCTTCAGCAAGCTGGGAAGGAGGGCTGAAGGAGGAGAAAGCCTTGGCTTGAAAAAAAAAAAAAACAAGCAAATTACGTCCATAATCTACCAAATCTGAGTGGCGTGCAGAAGGTGAATGTGGGGACTCCTAAATCTACAATTTTCCCACCAGAAATGGACTCTGAAGTTTAATGACTGAAAGTTCAAGACAAATAAAATAAATCTTTACATCATACAGTTGGTAATAAACCTATAAAATTCACTACTGGAATGTTTGCACAGGAAATTAAATTGTAAATAGGGGACATTTAACATACTAGCTGGACGCAATGCAAACTATCTAAAATAGTAAATGATTAAATTATAAATTTAACAGAAAAAAGTAGAAATATGTTAAAAATGTTAATATAGTATTACAAAAATATGGAAGTTTGGTACAAATGTATAATATTTATGAAAATGAAAATAATTATGACAAGGATTTGGAGACGTTTTTCAATTCACAAAGTTAACTACTATAATTTTATTTTAAATTAATATTTTTCTATCTTCTTACTTTAACCTTTTTGGAGTTTAGTGCTTTAAATGTGTCTCATAAACAGTACATATTGATATTTTTTCTCTGCAACATGGCCTCCTCTTCCTCTTTTCTCTGGTTTACTTTGCTTTTAACTTGTCAGATGAAAACATTTATACTCACTGTGTTCATTGTTATATTTAGACTTGTTTATATGACTTTATTTTCATTAGTTCTACATTTTCTTTTTTATGCCTCCTTTCTTTTTAATTTTTATTGATACATGTTTGCAGTACATGATGATTACATGCATTGTGAGAAATTGCTATATGTATATAACACATCTTAATTCTTTTTTCATCTCCTTCCCCATGAATCTCTTGGTCTCCTTCCCTTTTTCAAAAGATCTCCTGGAACTTAGTTCTCTTGCCCATCATGCAAGATGGTGGGTGAAAAAACTGAGAACCCCGACACTAAAGAGAAGAAACCCAAAGCCAAGAAGGCTGATGCCACTGGCACTGGTAAAAGGATAATGTGAAGGCTAAAAAGTCCGAGGGGCAGTCCCTCTGCAGCCAAAACCCTGTCCTGGTAAGAGGAATTGATAGGTACTCCCCATCTGCTATGTATTCCAGAAAGATTTTGTAAAAGAGAAATTACACAGCAGCTACATACAAGGTTGAGAAGAAAAAGAAGGAGGTCCTCACTACTGTCACAAAGCCAGCTGATGGTGAAAAGAATGGTGGTACCTGGGTGGTTAAGCTTCGAAAAATACCTAGCTACTACCCTACTGAAGATGCGCCCCAAAAGTTGTTGAATCACCGCAAAAAGCCCTTTGGTCAGTGTGTGAAGACACTGCAAGCCAGCATCACTCCCGGGACCAGTTTGATCACCCCCACTGGACACCACAGAGGCAAGAGTGGTTCTCCTAAAGCAGCTGCCTTGTGACTGGGCCTCCTTAAACTAATCACATTCCTCTGCTTAGAACACACCGGAAATTTGTCATTGCCACCTGCACAAAAATTGATATTGGCAGTGTGAAAATCCCCAAACTCTTGCCGATGCTTACTTCTAGAAGCAGCAGCTGCAGAAGCCCAGACACCAGGAGAGTGAGATCTTTGACACAGAGAAAGAGAGGTACCAGATTTCAGAGCAGTGCAAGGTCAGCTGGAAGTGGTGGACTTGCAGATTTTGCCAAAAATCTATGCTGTTTAGCAGCTCCAGGGCTACATGAGATCTGTTTTTGCTCTCACAAATGGAGTTTACCCTCATAAATTGACGTTTTAAGTTTCTTACCAAGAACCTAACTAAATAACTGACAAGTTTAAAGAAATCTATCTCCCTTTTATCTATTTTTATTTTGTTCTTTATATTTTGCATTGGTCATATAAGAAGAAAAGTGGGACATATAAACTCATGTGCCTGGATTTATTTCATTTAAGATTGTGGTCTCGAGGTACATCAATTTTCCTACAAATGATTCAATCTTTCTCTACGGTAGAGTAGTACTCAGTCATTGTATGTAAATAACACATTTTCTTTATCCATTCACCTGTTGCTGAACATGTGGGCCACTTCCAAGACTCCGCTGTTATTATCTGTGCTGCCGTATACACGCGTATGCATACATCACTGTACCATGGCGTCTTTAACTTTCAGGAGGATAACTAATAGGGGACTAGCTAGATCTCTTCTTTCTTGCCTTTCAAAAAAATGAATAAGATTTTAACGCATTTTTAAGAATTCTCTGTGAGTTTTTTTCTTCTGGTTTGAAAGTTAGATATTCTATGACAATTTTTTTATGTGTCCTTGAACATGGGTAAACAACCCAAGTGTACTCAATATCTTATTCTTCTTCTCACTGCAAGAATCCTGAAATGCCTTATTCTAAAATTGGACATCAAAGTTTCATTATAAATTTCATATATTCTGATTTATCTGCTGCAGCTTAGGTCACTTCTGGAACCATTATTCTTCTCAAAATAGATCCTTTAGAAGGGATCTAAATAGATCTTTAGTAAAGGGTGGTTGTGGCAATTTTCCCAGCTTTTGATGATCTAAATAGCTGTTATTTCATTCTCATTCTTGAAATTTCTGGCTTTTCACACTGCTGTTGGTGGTGTTATTCCACAGTCTTTGGCTTTTGTATGTTGAGAAATCTTCTGTGTTTAATTGTTAATCTCTTTTGGTAATCTGCCTTTTTTCTATGGCTGATTCTAAAATATTCCCCTGATTATGATAATTTGAAGTTTTACTATTATATTTCTAGGTGTAGTTTTATTTTTATCTGTTTCATAAAATTTATGGACATGTATGTCTTTTATTAGAAACCCATTTTTCTATTCAATTATCACCTTTCCTCTTTTCTATTGTCCATGGTTAGGCATGTGGAGGGTTTTAGCATTACAGCCCCCTATGCTTTCATATTTTTCTCATACTTTTTAAGCCTAGACTCACCTGTTCTCTCTGCAGTTGCCACTAATTCATTATTTAACCTCTCCCCTGCATATTTTGTTTAATTTTGCTTTCAGAAGTTATATTTTCACTTGAAAAAGTTTAGTTAGGTTCTTTTGTAAACCTACCTCTCATTTTGATTCTTCATTAGACTATGATTCTATCCTTTATTTCCAGAAATATTTTACACTTACTTTTTTCACATCCTTTAATAGTTTTAAAATCTGAAATCCTTTGGAGTCAAAGTCCGTTTATTTCCACTTTCGCTGTCACGATGACTTCTTTCTTTGTGTGTTTGGTGACCTTTGATTGTGATCTCTTGTTTGCTTGATTCCTTCAGCTTCACTCAGGGAAAGCCTGTAGATTTCTTCAGCGAGAATGTGGATCTTTTTAGCTCACCTGCCTGATACTGACCTGAAGCCCGCGCTCCTTACAGCGCGATGCTGGCCTTTGCTCTTGGAAACCACTACATTTCCCATCTGTTTACTACTCCCAGCTCCTGGCTCTGGGTCTAACTCACTTTATGGCTGAGAGATAGAAGTGGAGATTGAAAGCTGTGGAATGGGAGAGTCTTTGAAAATTTCCCTTAACTCTCAGGAGTCCTACAGTGTTTACGGGCAGATTTATCTCAAAGGAGATGCTTAACTTTTAACTAACACAGTGTTTGACACTGTCTTTATGTAACAAACAGGTAATAAAAATATATGAACCTAACAGCCTATGTCAGCTTCAGAAAGCAACATATTATTTTTTGTTCTGTTCTTGTTTTTTGTGACAGAGTCTCAGTATATAGTTAGGCTGGGCTTTAATTCACCTTTTTGGCTGGCCTCAAACTGACAGTGATCCTCCTGCCTCAGCCTCCCGAGTGCTGTTGTTATAGGCATGCGCCACCATGCTCAGCTAGCAGCACCCCATTTAATCTTGCTAACAATTTTTCTAGATCAGTTTCTTTCAATATTATTTGTTTTACAGATAGTTAATGGCTTTGTGACCCTAGCTCTAGTTTATCTTGTTCCAGAGCTTATCCACATAATTGCTATGTGTGTTGTTTCTGCAGGATTAATTCATTTGTTTAATGAATAACTTAATTCTCTAGTATGAAATTGTTAATTTTGTATTAATTATTAGTGGTGCATACTAATGAATGGTAATACATTTCTTACAAACATAGTATTAAAATAAACAGTAAAAGATCTACAGATTTTCCTACTACTGAAAAATATTATAAAGCCTAAATCTTCTGGTTCCAGCAGGGAAGAAGCCTAACAAGAAGCCTGATTTTTATTTCTGAGTTTTTTCAGTAGTTGGATGTTCACTATCCACGTTCACACAGTGTGGTCTCACTGGGACAGTCTAAGTTGCTGCCATCAAAGTTCAGGGACCAAGTCATCAGAATACGCGGAGTCCCACAAATATCTTCTCAGAAACATAGGTGAAAAATGAAACTTTCTGACTACACTGTTTCCTTAATTTTAGATTTCGATTGTGACTTCTCCTTAGCCAAGGAAATGACACGCAACTCTCACAATGAATAGAGTATACTTCATTGATTCACTAGGAGCACCAGAAATGAAAATTATTTTTACTACGATGGCACTTACTCCTGTTTAGATTTCTAGAATCAATGCAAAAGGAAAGTGAAAGTAGACACTGTTGTTTTCCTAGAAAAACAAATCTCTGAGGATTCGGGCACCTGCTTTAGTTTCTAAACTTTCACATTTCCTGTGCATCCAGTGCAATAGCCAACAACTCTCCATGGATGCCAGGTACCTGAAATGTAACTAACACAACTCAAGATGTTTTCTAAGTGTGAAATAGATACCAGATTCCAAAGCCTTTGTATGAAAAAAGAATGGAAAATGTTTCCTTATTAACTTTTATAATACATAAAGAATGCTATTGTTTTAGATATATTGGTTTAAAATAACTGTTCTTTTAAAAATATGACCGTTAGAGCATTTTAAATGAGAAGCATGGCTCACCTTACATTTCCACGGAATGACGCTAGGTTACAGATACAACCCTAAGTCCTCCCAGCAGAGATCCGCCTTCACTCTGACTGCCTCCCTCAGTGGCATGGGGACAAACAGAATGACACTTTCAGTGTCAGAGCTAAACCAATATTGGTTTCAGAGCTAAACCAATAGCTCTGTCAATTCAAAACCAAAGACTGTTTCACAGCCAAAAAAATGATCTTACTTCACTTTGACAATATTTGCTATGTGTCTTGACAACTTGTGAGTTATTTCCATACCCAAGATAAGGCTTTTCAGAGTTTCCACATACTTTAATCCCATTTAGTTGAAATGGGAACAGTGGGTTCAGAGAAGATAGAAGGATAAATAAGAGAGAAAACATCATGTAAATTCACTAACAAACAAAACTGTGGGGTTTTTCCCTCCCCATCATCAGATTACCCAGGACTGCTTAGACAGATGACACATGTAATTGAGGTAAAGGTGAATTATAAAGGGTAAGATTTGCCAGGATAATTACCTGGATGCTTGCGTACTCACCATTACTCACGGAACCCACCAGCAATTACGCAATGTTTCTGGGAGGGTTCCCAAGGAGGACCTGTGCATGTTACTGATTGCCAAACCCACCTCTCCCAGGGGCACCCTGTGGGTGGTGGCCTCCTGCTTGGCTGTCTCTTGCCCAAACTCTGTGTGTAGGGCCAAATGGAGACTGCAGGTGCAAAGCACTCTGGGAGGAATTGATATAGGGGAATGAAACTCCCAACCTACTATGTCCAGTACAAGCTCGTGTTCTCTAAAACGGAAGAATGAATTTTAGGAACAACAGAGGTGAAGAGTAGAATATATTTATTGAGAGAAAGCTTCTGTCTGAAGAGAGACAGAAGGGGTCCCAAGCGGGTTGCCAAGGACTCTGTCTTTTCCAGGGACTTTTATAGAGTAAAACCGTGGGTTCAAGGTGGGGGGAAGATGGGGAGCTCACAAGGCAGATGGGTATAAGGTGGGACATAACTATAGTTAGGCAATAAGATCAACAGTTGAGGTAAAATTGATTACATTAGGGACAAATGGGAAAGCAAGTCACATAGCAAGCAGGCATTCTTACAGAGCAGTGACTCTTTCCTAGGGGGATAGGAACTATTTAGGGTATCAATCCTTAGGATATGGGTGCATTTGTATAATCTTTTGTCTTGAGGCCTGGTCCACAGCAGGAGGTGTCAGCTTTCCCAACACTTTCCAGGTGTCTGCACTGGCTCTATTGAGGATCTAGCCCTGTCTCACCGCCTGTAATATTTCTGACTAACTCAGCTTCCTGCAACAGAATCTCCACCAACAGCTCAAGAAGGGATTCTCCTCCCCAACAAGACGCCGCCACTCACGGTCTAAAATTTAACTGCAGATTCACAATCTTTCATCCATCATCCCCAAGCCAACTCTCAAAACCTAATCTTCAGAATTTCTTTGGAAGCAAAACCTGACCTGATCTACAAGGCTAATTTCAAACTTTGTCCTCCTTGGTATCATGCTCACACATGAAACTGGAGACATGCTGCTATGGTTGGTTACAGGCTGCTGCCCCAGGCACAATGGGTGTCACAATATAGATAAATCATCTGAAATGGGTTACCTTCATGCAACCTGAAATGCAGACTTACCTTCATGCAACCTGAAACACGCCTGACCCCAGGAGTTTCAGGTAAAGAATTATGAGTTTGTCTGTAAGATACCACAGCTCAGAGACAAGGCAGGTAACAAAGCTTCCCACCTCTTCGGTTCTTCTCCTCAGCCACTTGCCCAAAAATTATTTTTCCCCTGCCAGGTGTTAGTTCCTGAGGTCACACAACCCTGCTGTACCACTGGATTACAACTCTGTCTATGAGCGAATGGTTGCCTGGTGTGTTTCTGATATGCTGGTAAAACACTCCCTGTCTCTCTGTGATGTGGAGCGGGTTTACAAGCCTGCAAGAAATTATAGTAATTAGACTTACCTGTTCTAAACGCATGAACGAACAAAATAGGATACGTAGACTCTTTGCTACAATTATAAAGAGAAAAAGAATTTCACAAGTTACAAGGAAAGTAATAGGCAACAATGTATTCTTGATTATAAATTATTGTTAAAAACTATGCACCTTCTCATCTGTTGACAGAACTTGATTGTTCTTAAATTTTCTATTATGAATGATGGTTTTAATTTATTTACATGAGAGATTTCAAGAATTTGGGCAGAAACTGAATTAGACATGTACCTTAACAAGCATTTTAAAAAAATCCTACACTGTTTCTTTAACAACACTTCTCATTATCTGGCTTTACTGAAGACATTTGTCATTTCCATCTTGGAAACTTTTCCAAGTAACTATTCACATACCACTCCAGATGGATGCTGCATATTTGTTACTGCCTACTGCCCTTCGGACCGAAATTTCATTTTGCATGGTGACAGAACAGGAGAAAACTAATCAAAAGAACGTTAAATTTTCTTGTCTCTTAAAAAAAGAAAACAATTTTCCATTTTTCCCTCCTGGGAGTAGGATGAATGTGTAACTCTATATATAGCTTACAGTATGTGGTGATTATCTGCCAGTATCTGTCAAATTACTACTTGTTTGCCTTTGAATTTTATGCTCTTGTATAAATTCGGAACTGTAGTATGGCCAGCCCACAAAGCACAATGTACCTTCCAAGCCCTGTGCACTACACAGAATCTCTGCTTACCGGTCTGTCTGGGGCCCCTTGTTTTTTCTGCCTGCATGAACTCAGTTAAGTCATGCCTTGAAAATCCAGAGGAGACGACCTTATGATGCCATCCTAGGTCCTTCAAAGAAGTTGTCACCCCAAGCTGCTGCTCCTCTTGCAGCAGGTTGGATCCCATTAGTGGGTGTGTTGAACATCACTTTTGTATTCTCTAAAAGGGCCTCTGTACTATGACAGGTCTGTCTCATCGACCCCTCTGATCTACTTGGAGTCCTAGTGTCCCACTGCCGTGCTATGGGTTTTCCCTCCAGCAATAGATCAGGGAGTGCTACTAGACTCCCATTATATGTACCATTATATGTATGTACCAATATATGTACCATTTTAAACCATCAGATGTGTTTCAGAGTCATGAGTCAGCCTCCCCACTCCCTTGTTGGGAACTGAACCCTGAGCCTTTGCATAGAGCTACGTCTTGAGACAGGGTCTCTCTTCATCACTAAGTTACCCAGGTTGGGCTAGAACTTGCAATTCTCCTGCCTCAGCCTCCCAGAGTGCTGAGATTCCAGGGGCCTGCAACCACACCAAGGTCCAAGTAATGAACTTCCGACTGGCTCATTTAAAAAAAGTGTCTTTTTACCATTAAATGGAATTTTCGTATCTTTGCATTCTTTTTTTTTTATTTTATAATTTTATTTAAAGAGGAAAAAACAAAACAAAATAAAACAGAATAAAGGGTAGCAACCATACAGTATTCCAAGGAAAAAAGGAAAAGTACAACAATAAAACCTAAGAAATTATTACTTGACTAATTACATACTGACTTCTTGGAAATAGTTGTTTAAATTACAAAGTTAAAGCATGTAAAGTAGACATTCAAA
>PVJX010036394.1:0-17611 GCA_004027295.1 Dolichotis patagonum
AAGAAATATTCACTCTCACTGGTCATTTGAGAAATGCAAATTAAAACAATATTGAGATATTATCTCACACTGGAAAGAATAGCTGCCATCAAGAAATCAACTGATAACAAATGTTGTGGAGGCTGCAGGGGAAAAGGAACACTGCTCCACTGTTGTTGGGAGTGCAGACTGGTGCAACCACTGTGGAAATCAATATGGATAATTCTCAAAAGACTAAGATTGGAAGCTCCATTTAACCCAGCTATTCCCCTCCTGGGTATTTTCCAAGAAAAACTGAAAACTTCATATCTCAGTGATATATATGCACCTATGTTCATATCAGCAAATTTTATAACTAAATGTTGGAAACAACCAAGATGCCCATCAATAACAGAGTGGATGAAAAGATGTGGTATTTTTACACAAGGGAATATTACTCAGTTATAAAAAAGATGATCTTGAGGCCTTCATAGGGAAATGGAGACATCTTGAGACTATCCTCATTAGTGAAATACATAAGAATCATATAGATATCACATGGCATCTTTAGTGTAAAAAGTAATAAGAACTGTATGAGTAATAAAACCCAAAATGTGTAATTGCTATTGTAAAAAAGAGAGGAAAAGATAGTGCTCTAAAGGGTATAACTGCATGTGTGTTTAAGTGTGGAAGATAGATAACCATATTACTATTTTTGTTAGAATGTTGAGCAGAACTGTTAACAGTCTCACTGTTTGAATGTCTACTTTCTATGCTTTAATTTTGTAACTTGAACAACCATTTCCAGTGATGACAGTATGTAACTTATCAAGTGGAAATTTCTTAATGTTTGTGTTTTTTTAAATTTTGTTTTGTTGTGGTTGTTTTTTTTCCCCTTTGGAATTCTGTATTTTTGCTACCCTCTTTCTGTTTTGTTTGGTTGTTTATATATATATATATATATATATATATATATATATATATATATATATTATATTATAGGAGAGTTTCCAAAGATGTCAGACCAGTTGTTTAGCAGGACAGGGACCCTCTCTGAGAGAGACAGCTTAAATGCCAGAGAGACCCACACAGAGAAAGATGGACTCTCTCAACCCAGGAAGAAACTAAAGTGAAAAAAACCACACAAATATGAGGTCCTGGGGCTACCATTAGAGAAGCTAAGATCAGTGAGCACGGCACACTCCTCAAGCCGCCTGAATTCCTGCCTGAGATCGACATGACCAACCGAACTGCACTGATGCAACTGGCTTGAGTGGCCCCAAGTGTGGAGCTGAACAGCCCTGTGCGTGGCTCGCCTGGACCCAGCGCTGCACGTGACCCACCCAGAGGCACCGTGAATTTGCACTGCAGCTGTGCTGAAGTCAGAGGTCGAGGAGCCCAGCAGTTCTCAGGGACTGGCACCAACATGCAATGAATGATGGGAATGGGACCTCCCACAGGAAAGAGGCAACTGACTGGATAATATGTTGGATTTGGGAAGGACAGCCCTAATTCCATAAGGAAGTGGCTTCAGTTGGTTACTCCTCTAGCTGAGCAGATTGGTAGAATCTGCTTGGACTGGGGCATGCCCCTGGCCAGGACCCAGTGGGTTGCTACAATTAATTCCCTGAGCTCAGTTCACAGTGATGCAGTGAAGGCCTGCAAAGGTTGACTGGCCCAGAGGGGAGGAGCCAATGCATACTGCCCTTGCTTAAACTTCAATCTCTTATAGCGGAAGGCAGAGGGCAGAAGCTCCTAGCCTGTGCCCTCTAGAGGAACTTTAACCAACAGGAAAAGGGGCTGGGAATTGCACTATACACTTGTATGGAAGGAACCAAAAACATGACGAGAGGGAGAAATAAAAAAAAAACCCATCCCCCAACCCTGAGTACATTGATCCAGGAGAGTTAAATACAAAAGAGATTGAGGGCAGCAAACATGCAACATCAAACACAGTGTTACTGGACATAGATATCTTCAGGACCTCATAAGTGGGATCAAAACTGAAATATTAATTCAAATTAAACAAGAGAAAAGTAGAATAATGAAATAAAGTTTGGGCACCTCTCAAGAAGACACAGAGGAAGAATGGAGGAACACAAAAGGAGAGAAACGTTTAATGAAGAATACAAAAAAAAATCCTAGAACTCATGAAGCAGATTCAAAGAGATTATCAGGAAAATAAAGACTCCATAGAAAGCTGACAAAACTTCTTGAAAGAAACCAAGGATAGACTATGAAAAATTGAACACAGGCTTGCAATGTGTGATCATGAAAGGGAAGATCTCTTAAAAATAACAAGGGAGCAGGCAGTATCAATTGGAAGACTAGAGGAGGACAACAGGATCTATAACTTAAGAATAAAGCATGTGAATAAAGAAGCAGGAATCAAAACAGAGGAATTGCAAAGCCTATTCACAGAAATTATTAAGGAAAATTTCCCAAGCATAGAAAAAGGAAATGATATGCAGATGTATGAAGCACAGAGAACTCCAGCCACCTACATCCAAAACAGAGCCACACCTAGACAAATAATAATCAGGATCCCAGAAATCCAAAATAAGAACAGAATATTAAAAGCCATCAGAGAAAAGAAACAGATCACCTATAAAGGAAAACCCATCAAAATCACGGCAGACTTTTTTGACACAGACCATCAGGTCAAGAAGAGCTTGGAGTGAAGTAATTCAAGCTCTGAAGGAGAACAACCTCCAGCCCACATTGATGTATCCTGAAAAACTCTCTGTAGAAATTAATGGAGAAACAAGATGCTTCCATGAAAAAGAGAAACTTGGAGAATTTGTGACCACCAATCCAACCCTACAAAAAGTACTGAAGGACATTTTAGAGAGAGAGAGAGAGAGAGAGAGAGAGAGAGAGAGAGAGAGAGAAAACAAGAATACAAGCATTTCAGGAACAGTGGCAGAGAGCTCTCAGCGAACGGGGCAGAGAGTGGAGTGGAACAGAAAAATAGACAACCAATGGCAGAAAAACAGAATAGCAGAAATAAGGCAGAGAAGATTGGCTATAATCTCTAGTATAGAGGGCCTCAAAATACTAACAGATAGAAACATAGGCAGAGTAGATCAGGAGATAGGGTCCATTGAGATGCTCTATAAAGGGAGGCAGGGGGACCCAAAATAAGCAGTGCACCCTATGGAAGTGAAAGGGGAGGAATTGTCTAAAAAAGGGAGGCAGAGGATATTGTTAATTGGCTAACAAGATTTAAAATTTATATTATTCTTAGCACTGTGCTTGGGTGGATTACATGCTGTTCCAGTTTGTCTACTTACACTAGAGTTGAGGACATGGTCAGCTATCCCAAAAATAAGAGAATGTATTATGCTAATCATCCCTAATTTCCTAAGAACTTAATCTGAAGCCCTTTATACCTTATACTGTCTTATTATGAATGATCTTATTTGAATCTGGTTTGTTAGATTTCTACTTTGTATTGACTGATTTTATTTAAATCTGTTATGATGGATAGCATCAAGTCTAAGAGTATAGGCAACTACACTGAAGATGACAAGATTCACTAAGATACCCACTCTGGTTCCATTATTACTTGCTTTTGAAGTCTTATCATGTCTCTAAAGCTTCATTTTTATTAATGTTATATACTGCTGAGACACCATGGTAACCACTGTAGATCACCTTATATTGTGGTTTTATGTGACTTTTCTGCCTCATGTTTTTCTAGGAATTGTTTTGTTTTATTTGGCTTTGCTTTGTTTTTCCTGCTAACACAGAAATGATAGATATACATGTAGAGACTCATGAATGTGTAGAGCTTATAAACAGTTTACGAGAACCAACTATATAAGACATGTTGAAATGAACAACTATTTTGAAGAAAAAGAGACACTACAATACCCAGTGCTGACTCCATAATGTCATGATGTGAAGTCCAGCAAAACTATCACTTTTTCTTCAAAGTGATCTTAGCTTGATTTTCCTTGTTTAAGTTCAACACACATTAAGGTATGGATAGCTGTCTTGAAGAGAATGAGAGACACTATGACAGCCATTCTTGGCTTCCCTAATGTCTGGTCTTGAAGACCTGTAATGCCCTCCCCGTCCTGCTCAGATCAATTCCATACTAGATTGTTTTATGTGAATCCCCTATATGTGACAATATGGACAACTATTTGGAAGAAAACAAGAGTGGAGAGAGAGTGAATATCTCCAATTGTCTTGCTTTGAAATTTGTGTCTGTTACATTGCTTTCTTGTGATCCACTTTGCTCTATTTTGCTCTGTTTTGTTGTGTTTAATTTTACCCTTTTGATATAATTGCATGTATATTTGAGTGGGTAAGATGGATGACAATAATGCTGTTTATGTCAGATCGTGGATCAGAGCTTTTAACAGCCTCACTGTTTGAATGTCTACTTTATATGTTTTAACTTTGTAATTTGAACAACTATGTCCAAGAAGTCAGTATATAATTTGTCAAGTAATAATTTCTTAGGTTATTTTGTTGTTGTTGTTTTCCTTTTTTCCTTGGAATACTGTATTGTCACTACCCTTTATTCTGCTTTGCTTTGTTTTGTTTTTTTTCTCTTTAAATAATCTTATAAAAAATCTATACATCAATATCCAGGGTGAATATGGATGCAAATATTATCAATAATATTCTTGAAAATAAAATTTGCCACCTTAAAGATCATATGACATGGTCAAGCATGTGCCAACAATAGATGTATTAACCATGTAAATCAATAAATTTAATACTCCACATGAATGAAACTTGGACAAAAAACATGTGATTATCTCATTACATGTAGAAAATGACTTTGAAAATATTTAACATTCCTTTATCAAGAAAAAAGCTACATCAAATATGTTACAAGAATCTTTCCACAAAATGATAAATGTTCTATGTCAAAAATGCAAATGCTATCATATTGTAATGGGAAAAACTGAAAGCATGGTCTCCAAAATTATCGATGAGACAATTTTGTCTGCTCTTGTCACTCCTGTTCATTACACTATTTCAAATTTAAAGCCATGTATTTGAACAAGAAAAAATAAAAAGTATACAGATAACAAAGAAATAATTCAAATTCTCTCTATTTGCTGAAGACATGATTATATATAAAAGGATCTAAAAATTCCACCAGGACACAGTTAAACATGATAAATTTAGTGACGTGGTAAGATACACAATGACCATAAAAAAATCAGTAACTGTCTTGTGTAACACAATGAACCACCAAAAAGGAAATGAAAACAAATACATGCACAATAGATTCAGAAAATAACTAGGAATCAACCTATCAAAGAAGGTGTAAGACCTTTGTAATGAAAAGTAAAGAGCACTGAATAAATATAGTGGAAGACATTAGAAAATAGAAAAGACTTTCTTGTTCATGTACTACCAGAAATATGTCAAAATGACCACATTACCAAAACTAATCTAAAGATTCCATGTATTGCCTGTTAGAATATGGACCGCCAAACTCACCATTACTCACCAAACTAGAAAATCCAATCCTAGCATTTGTAGAGAAGCACGAAAGTCTCAGAATATTCCCTGAAAACTTAAGGAGAAAAAGCAACACTCAAAGCAACACAATACCAAATTAAACAGTATACTATAAAGCCAAGTAACAAAAACATAGTACTTTCATCAAAACAGACATGTAGCCAAAAAGATAAGACAGAACACATAAAACAAACTCATTCACCTAAATCCATTTGATGTATGACAAAGAATGCAAAAATAAGTTCTAAAGAAAAGATATACTTTTCACCAGTTGCTGCAAAAGAAAAAAACTATCCACTTGTACAAGAATGAAATGAGAATTTACTGTGTACTAAAATCAGATGAAATGAATAGAAGCTATAACTATAAGACTAGGTACCCCACAGCTGCTGGACTATGGTGTAGGAAATACGCTTGAAGCTACAGGCACAGGAAAAGACTTCCTGAATAGGACCACAGTAGCAAAGGAAGTAAATCAGCAATAAGAATATTAGATGACAACGAGGTAAAAACCTTTTCTACAGCATAGGAAACAATTAACAGAAGACACAACTTACGGAATGGGACAAAATCTTTACCATCTACTCTTCCAAGAGTGGAATAGTATTTAGTATATGAAAAGCATTAAAAAACCTGAACACCAAAAGGAAGAGCCTAACCATTAAATGAACAAGTGAATTGAGCAGAAATCCCTCAAAAGAAGAAACATAAAGACCAGCCATATGGCCTGAGTATAGACAGTGGTACATAAGTGAAGGTTAGAAGATGTTTACAAGAAAGTTGCAGGTACTCAGAAATGCAGGACACAGATGAACACAGATACGGTAAGGTAATCTGCAGGAGTAACCCACCGAATCAAGCCCAGTATCAGGGGAGTGCTGAAAGGGAAACTGGGCTGCTCTGGCACCCAGCATGTCTTACACACCTGCCCCACTATTGGGGCTTTTGAGGGGTGAACATATCACCCCTCAAAAGAATCTAAGGCACTTGAAAGAGGGCGCATGTCTGCTGGGATTGGCTCCAGCCTACAAACTCTCTTCATGGCAAAAAGGACTCCAGTGAGGGAGATATTCATGGACTAGGTCCCAAGAGCAACTGACAGCCAGAGAATCACTCAGAGGGGTGAATGAGAAATCATCAGCAGGTCTTTGAGTAAGTAAAAAGTGAGGGCACAGTTCTGTCTAGAGACCAAGGCCTAAGCATTGAGACAGTTATGGTTCAGAGAGTTGCACGTGCAAGCAGTGGCCTCCACTGATGTGGTCCTGAGGAAAAAAGTAACGTGAGTAGCAGTAAACAGGACATTTCCCATCATGACCACTGTGATTCTGTGTCTGCATAATATCCTTGCCCTGGCCATTGTTCAGCACCTGCATATGAGACCTACATCCAAGCAAAAGCTGCTAAACCCCTAGATTCCACAGCATCACTGAGAGCACAGCCAGGGTATTACTGCTTTGTGGAGTGTGGAGGAAAAGCTCAGGTGAAGAGCCTGGGAAAAGTGGCACAGCCAGAGTATGTTCCATACTTTACTCATCTAGAGCATCACAGAATGAGAAGATAGAAATGGAGGTCAGGATTATCACAGAAGGAAGGGAATGTAGACTGAGAAGGCTGTTAAGAAGGCACTGAACCCTGGGTACTTGGCTACCCACAATACACCTTCCACACCTCATAATTAACTGAAGTATCTAATCACAGGGCAAAAGCACAAGCTTCTACCTATCCATACCTGTGGGAGCATAACCAAAATCAAACAGAGCACTGACTAAAGAGGGAAGGAAACAGGTTATGTAGTCCATTCAGCTTCTAATTCATGCCACTCACTGCAGGAAAGAAAACAAATCATAGGAGGAGAACCAGGTTAGTTGACTGCAGGAGAAGACATACCTGTGATGGTTGGTAAAGAAAACAATCCCAGCAGTAGCCTGCTTACCACCTACAGAAGCACCAACTAATTCAGGGTCCATGACATGCTCTGTCCAACAACCATCCTTTGGTGCCTGAAAATGAATTCTTCCACACTAAGGATAAAATTCTGCTGAGTGCCATGAGGCCTGAGCACTACAGAGTTTATGGGCTGAATAGCACCTTTGGTGTCCAGAGATGCTGATGGAGACTCAGAAAGGAGCTGCATAACCAGGGTGTGTTGTGCAGTATACTACCTTAGAGCTCTAATAAAGGCGCAGGCTGTTTTGTTTCCTTTCTTTTATTGTTCTTCTCCTTATCATCTTATTTTCTGTGCTTTTAAAATTTTACTTTTTGCAAGTTTCCAAAGATGGTGGACCGGTAGGTAGCAGGAGAGAGATCCTTTCTGAGAGAGACAGCTTAAATGCCAGAATATAACACCCTGGAGAGACCCAAACAGAGAGAGATGGACTCTCTCAACCCAGGAAGAAACTAAAGTTTAAAAAAACCACTCAAATATGAGGTCCTGTGGATACCATTAGTGAAGCTAAGATAAGCAAGCATGGTGCCCTCCCCGAGCCACCTGAATTCCAGCCCAAGAGCAACCTGACCAACTTAACTGTGCTTATGCAACTGGCTTGAGTGGCCAGAGCATGGAGCTGAACAGCCCTGCATGCAGCGCGCTCAGACACCGCCCTGCACACAACCCACCCAGAGGAACTGTGAATTTGCACCACGGCCACAATGAAGTCAAAGGTATGGGAGCCCAGCAGTTCTCAGGGACTGGCATAAACAAGCAGTGAGTGATGGGAATAAGACCTTCCAATGGGAAATGGGAAACCAACTTGAAGACATATTGGATTTGGGCAGGACAGCCTTAACTCCATAAGGAAGTGGCTTCAGTTGGTTGCTCCCCTCGAAGAGTGGATTGGTGGAATCTGCTTGGATTGGGCCATGACCCTGGCCGGGAGCAAGTGGGTTGCTACAAACTAATTCCTGAGCACAGCCCCACATTGACTCACTGAAGACCTGCAAAGGTTGACTGGCCCAGAGGAGAGGAGCCAGCACACACTGCCTTTGCTTAAACTTCAATCTCTTATAGTGGACAGTAGAGGGCAGAAGCTTCTAGCCTGTGTCCTCTAGAGGAACTTTAACCAACAAAAAAAGGGGCTGGGCATTGCACTATACACTTGTATGGAAGGAACCAACAACATGACAAGAGGGAGAAATAAGAAAAAAACCCCATCCCCCAAACCTGAGAACATTGATCCAGGAGGGGTAAATACAAAAGAGATTGAGGGCAGCAAACATGCAACATCAAACACAATGTTGTCAGACATAAAGAGATATCTTCAGGACCTCTTAAGTGGGATCAAAAGTGAAATATTAATTCAAATTAAAAAGAGAAAAGTAGATTAATAAAAGAAAGTTTGGGCACCTCTCAAGAAGACACAGACAGAAGAATGGAGGAACACAAAAGGAGAGAAATATTGAAAGAAGAATACAAAAATTCCTACAACTCATGAAGCAGATTCAAAGAGATTATCAGGAAACTAAAGACTCCATAGAAAGCTAGCAAAACAGCTTGTAAGAAACCAAGGATAAGCTATCAAAAATAGAACACAGGCTTGCAATGTGTGATCATGAAAGGGAAGATATCTTAAAAATAACAAGGGAGGAGGCAGTAACAATTGGAAGACTAGAGGAGGACAACAGGATCTATAACTTAAGAATAAAGCATGTGAATGAAGAAGCAGGAGTCAAAACAGAGGAATTGCAAAGGCTATTAACAGAAATTATTAAGGAAAAATTCCCAAGCATAGAAAAAGGAAATGATATGCAGATGTATGAAGCATACAGAACTCCAGCCTCCTACAACCAAAACAGAGCTACAGCCAGACCCATAATAATTAAGATCCCAGAAATTCAATATAAGAACAGAATATTAAAAGCCATCAGAGAAAAGAAACAGATCACCTGTAAAGAAAAACCCATCAAACAAAACAAGCTAAAACCACTTTGAACAAAGAATGATAGTATTGCTGGATTTTACATCGTGACACTATGGAGTCAGCACTGGGTACTGTAGTGTCTCTTTACTTCAAAATAGTTGTTCACTTCAACATGTGTTATATAGTTGGTTCTTGTAAACTTTTTATAAGCTCTACACATGCATGAGTCTCTACATGTATATCTATCCTTTCTGTATCAGAGGGAACAACAAAACAAGCAAGACAAAACAAAACAATTCCTAGAAAAGCATGAAGCAAAAAGTCATATAAAGCCACAATACAAGGTAATCTACAATGGTTACCATGATGTCTCAGCAGTATATAACAACATTAATAAAAACAAAGCATTGGAGATATTATAAGATTGAAAAGCATGCAATAATCAAACCAGAGTGGGTATCTTAGTGAATCTTGACATCCTCAGTGTAGTTGCCTATACTCTTAGACTTGATGGTATGAATCATAACAGATTTGAATAAAATCACTCATACAAGATAGCACTCTAAAAAATCAGATTCAAATATTATCAGTCATAATAAGACTGCATAGGTTATACAGGGCTTCTGAATATGTTGATAGGAAATTAAGGATGATTACCATATTGTGTCCTCTTATTGTTGGGATAGCTGACCTTGCCCTCAAGTCTATTGTAAGTAGACAAATTGGAACAGCATGTAATCCACCCAAGCAGAGTGATGAGAATAATGTAGATTTAAATCTTGTTACCGCATCAAAAATATCCTTTGCCTTCCCTTTTTTAGACAGTTCCTCCCCTTTCACTCCCATAAAGTGCACTCTTATTTTGGGTCCCACTGCCTCTTTATATAGAGCATCTCAATGGACCCTATCTCTTGATCTACTCTGCCTGTGTTTCTCTCTGTTAGTATTTCAAGGCCTTCTATACTAGAGATTATAGCCAATCTCTGCCTCAGTTCTGCTATTCTGTTTTTCTGCCATTGGTAGTCTATTTTTCTCTTCCACTCCACTGTCTTCCCTGTTCACTGAGGCATCTCTGTCACTGTTCCTGAAATGCTCGTATTCTTTTTCTCTCTTTCTAAAATGTCCTTTAGTATTTTTTGTAGGGTTGGATTGGTGGTCCAAATTCTACCAGTTCCTCTTTGTCATGGAAGCATCTTGATTCTCCATTAATTTCTAGAGAAAGTTTTGCAGGATACATCAATCTGGGCTGGAGATTGTTCTTCAGGGCTTCAATTATTTCACTCCAAGCTCTTATTGACTTCACGGTCTGTGTTGAGAAATCTGCCATGATTTTGACAGGTTTTCCTTTATAGGTGATCTGTTTCTTTTATCTGATGGCTTTTAATGTTCTGTTTTTATATTGAATTTCTGGGTTCTTGATTATTATGTGTCTAGGTGTAGCTCTGCTTTGGTTGTAGGTGGCTGGAGTTCTGTATGCTTCATATATCTGCGTATAATTTCCTTTTTCTATGTTTGAGAAGTTTTCCTTAATAATTTCTGTGAATAGCCTTTGCAGTTTCTCTGTTTTGACTCCTGCTTCTTCATTCACATGCTTTATTCTTAAGTTATAGATCCTCTTGCCATCCTAAAGTCTTTGTATGGTTACTGCCTGCTCCCTCATCATTTTTAAGAGATCTTCCCTTTCATGATCACACATTGCAAGCCTGTGTTCAATTTTTGATAGTCTATCTTTGGTTTGTTTCAAGCAGTTTTGCCAACTTTCTATGGAGTCTTTAGTTTGCTGGCAATCTCTTTGAATCTGCTTCATGAATTCTAGAATTTTTTATGTTCTTCATGGAACATTTCTCTTCTTTTATGTTCCTCCATTCTTCTGTCTGTGTCTTCTTGAAAGATGCCCAGCCTTTCTTTTATTAATCTACTTTTCTATTGTTTAACTTGAATTAATATTTCAGTTTTGATCTCATTTATGAGGTCCCGAAGATATCTCTTTATGTCCACTGATGCTGTGTTTGATGTTGCCTGTTTGCTATCCTCAATGTCTTTTATATTTACCTTTTCTAGGTCAATATACTCAGCGTTGGGGCCTGGGGGCTTTTTCTTATTTCTCCCTCTTGTCATGTTTTTGGTTTCTTCCATAGACGTGTATAGTGTAATTCCCAGCCCCTCTTCTTGTTGGTTACAGTTCTTCTGAAGCACACAGTTTAGGGGCTTCTGCCCTCTGCCAGCCACTATCAGAGAGTGAAGTGCAAGAAATGGCAGTATATCCTGGCTCCTCCCCGCTGGGCCAGTCAAGCTTCATGGGCCTTCACTGCATCAGTGTGCACTGCACTCAGGGAACCAATTGATTTGTGATGACCCACTGGGTCCCTGCTCAGTCCAAGCAGATACCACCAATCCACTCTGAGAAGGGAGCAATAAACTGAAGCCACTTCCTTACAGAGCCAGGACTTTCCTGCCCAAATCCAATGTGTCATCTAGTTGGTTGCCTCTTCCTGCAGGAGGGTCTTATTCCCATTACTCACTACATGTTGATGCCAGTCCCGACAACTGCTGGGCTCCCTGACCTCTGACCTCAGTGCAGCTTCAGCACAAATTCACAGTGCCTCTGGGTGGTTCACGTGCAGGACCAGTTCTGGGCAAGCTGTGCACAGGGCTGTTCAGCTCCACACTCCAGCCCCTCAAGCCAGTCCCTTCGGCATGTGTTCAGTGGCTCAAGTGGATCTCTGGCAGGAATTCAGGTGGCTCAGTGACAGTGCAGTGCTTGCCGATCTTAGTTTCTGTAATGGTAGCCCTGGGACCTTGTATTCAAGCAGTTCTTTCCCTTTAGTTTTTTCCTGGGTTGAGAGATCCCATATCCCTCTGTTAGGGTACCTCCAGGGTGTTCTCTTCTGGCATTTGAGCTGTCTCTCTCAGAGAGGCTCCATATCCTGCTACCTCTAGGTATACCATCTTTAACACATGCTCTTAAAACATATTCATAAGCCCTATGTCTAGGCAATCAGAAGATTTGCTTATAAGTGCATAAGACTTTGAAAGGACATGGCTATTCAAGCAAAAAGAGAGATTATATGTAAGTATGTTGGCAAGTAGGTAAATAGATATCAAAAAGACAGAATGCTACTACTGTCTGGAATAAATCCTCAATTCTAATGTCTATAAAGAAAGTACAGTCCCTACTCCTGTTCAGCTACCATTAGCAGAGAGCTCAGTGAGGACCTTGAGCAGTGTCCAGAGTGCAGCCAGGCTGCCCCTATTCCTTAATCCCCTGAGCACTCTGCTACACATGGTGCTGTTGTTGGTCATGGGGACAAAGTCTCCTGAAATGACCTGGCTACTGAAGAGCTGTGTGTTCTAAGACCCTGAGGACAGAGACGTGAAGGATTGCATTCCCCACTCTGAAGCATTTAATTCTGCATGAGACAACTCCTTGTCATGGAGATAAAATGATCTGATTCATTTTAGATGATGATTTGACACTCAAAAGAAACAAAAACTCACAAAATTTCTGCATACTTTGAGATGAATTCAAGTCACGTTTATTCATCAAAGAAACTTCATCTTAATAGATAAAAAGTAACTATGTAATTTAAATTTTAAGCCATGAATGAAAATAATACGGCATATATAAACAAGGGAGTAATAATCATAAAGAAGAATGATTTTGAAACATTTGAAGGAAAACTGATGAATTTTTAGATTGTTGTAGCCAGGGGTTATACACAGAACAATTAGACTCAGGACATGGAGTTTATATTATTGTTTTATGATGGTCACCCAGAATTAACATAAGAAAATGCAGGAAATCTATCCACAACACCAAAGATATGGAATATTTAACCAAGCGCCTGAGTCCCACAATGTCAATCATGAGTCCAGATGAAGACCCAGAGCTCAAGACAGTGCCTCGCATGAGTCTAACTGGATGTCTAGAGCCCACAAGAAGGACTCGCATCAGTCTCTTTTATGGATCCATGGTGGGGAGGCCCAAAGGTCAGCAGTGGAAACTAGAAAGTCTATGACAGTAGGGTAAAGGAATTGTGCTGGTAGGTTCTATGCTGGAGCCAAGAAGTCACACTCACGACAAAGACTAGGGCTGTCTTGAAAAGCACCACAGCCATCCTCAGACACTTGGCAGCCCCAAGGTCCTCCTCTGACAAGCACAGTCAAGTACATGCCAGGAAGCCAGTCTGACGAGTTCATCCTGGAGACCAAGTGCCACCTGTCTTCTCCTCTGGTGCCAGGAAGCAATGCTCAATGTAGGATCAAAGCTCCCCCAGGAGAACCAAGGGCTCAAACAGCAACACATAGGAGAACCTGAAACACCTAAATGCATCAGTGCATCTCAACACATTACCACCTCAGCGCACTTCCTTCTCCTCCACATCTCCATTTATGCTGGCAACTTTCCTCAGGTGAAACACTGATGTTCAGAAGCATGGTGATTCAATTCCACTGTTGTTAAGTTGACCACCAGATTTTAATCCATCACAGAGTTCATAATGCAAAGTAAAATAATTCAGTTGTAAAAATCTAAATATCACATGGGGTCTTTAATGTAAAAGGACCAAATATAAGCAATTATTTTGTACCAGGGATTGAACTCATGACCATGCACTTGCAAGGCAGGCACTTATGCCACTGAGCTAAATCCCCAGCCCCTAAATACAAACAATTTAGAGAGAAAAATAAAAGTCCATGTTCTGAAGTAGAGTTGTAGACTCTATATGAGTAGAAAGGGGATCTGGGAAACACAAGGTGATGGGAAAGTTGGAGAACAGGTGGAGTAAAAATCATCAAGAAGCAATACATGCATTTATCAAACCTCCAAGTTAAATATACCACTATGTATAAATGAGTAAATAATGCAAAAGAAGCACAAGGTGTCCCATTAGTAAGGGTTTGTAGGAAGGAGAAAATGGGAAGTTAGTGTCCTTCATGCTCAGTATTTTTTTTTGTGAAGAAAAAACGTTTTGGAACTAGATAGAGGTTATGGGTAAATGTACTAAATGTGATCAAACTGTACACTTTTAAATGACCAACTTTATGTTAAGTGTTAATTTTACATTAATTGAAAACATAAAATGGCTACAAAAGGAAATTCAGGTGGAAAAATGACATGAACACAAAATTCTCTAAAATCTGGACTAATGAGCAAAGTGCTGGGTGCCATTCCTGGATTACATATGGGCTACTGCAATGCTTCACAAGGGCATTGCTGCACTTCAGATTAGGCTGCTCTTATCTCTACAGCACAGGGATTGACTAACTGTATTTTTTGAAAGTTTATTCCACTAAGTAGGATGGAAACTACTCTCATGAGTTGAAACTATGTACTCTGGAAATGACTCCTAAACTCAGAGAGAGGATGGTGAGAATAGGCCAGGTCTTCTCAGAGTGTGAGATGAAGCAAGTGGTTTTATGGCCTTATGAGAAATCAAGGCCTGTTTTAATTTTTCAGGGCTGAGATTGGAATCCAGGACATTTACACAGATCTATCTCCCCAGCACTATATTTTAGATGCGGACAGGTTTTCACTATGTTTGCAAGTTTAAAAGCATGGGCTTAAGCTACAAATTGATAATCCTCTTGCCTCAGGTTCCCAGATTGCTTAAATCACATAAATCACCACTTTGCCTATGTCTGAAACATTTTATTTAAAAAATAATAAAACATTAAAATAAGAGAATATAAGTAGGAAATACATGATAGAAATTTGTCAGGAATATTCTACCTCAAGATTCAGTGTGCACAAATGCCAACTGTTTCAAAGTATATTTCCAACATTGGAGAGTAATATATTACACACAGGGAAACTTACATATATAACATCTTAAATATATATTTATGATTTTGTAATACATTGAAAAATGTTTATGAATAAACAATTACAATGGTACTAAATCAGAAATTAACATAATAACCATGGTGCAATCATGTTAATGGGTTGTCTTTCTCTTCATATCTCATCCTGTCTTGCACTTAACCTTCTCAGGTTGTGACATCATGTGATAGCTCTCTGATGAAGGAAACTGAGATCCATGATGGATCCAAGTGACATTACATTTATTTATGCTACTGAGAATGGAGCATGATTTAGACTTTCTCAACTTACATTTCTGAATTTCATTTTAATATCATACAATGCTGCTGAAAAAGTCACTGTGGAACATGGGCCTAAAGGGAGATATGAGAGTTTAGAAGTGTAATGCCACAAAGTCTACAAGAGGCAAAAGCGTTGTATTACCATCCCTGCATGAAATTTTTTCTAGGTAAATCTAGTGCTAAATCCTGGGCATGGTGGTACATGCCGGGAATCCCAGGTCTCAGAAGGCTAAGGCAGGAGGATTGTTGCAAATACAAGTTCAGCCTGGACTACAAAGTGAGCCCAAGGCCAGCCTGGACTACAAAGTGAGCCCAAAGCCAGCCTGGACTACAAAGTGAGCCCAAGACCAGCCTGGAATACAAATTCAGACAGATCCAAATGGAAAAGAATGTTTGTTAGAAAAAATAGGTGTCATCTATGAAGATGATATTGTTGGATCAAAAATGTGGGGAAAATTCTACAGAATCCTTGAATTATCTTTAAAAAGTGTGATTTTTTAAATAGTAAGATTAAAGACAAACAGATCAGCTTGTTATGTGTGATACTGAAATACAAAATGAATATGCTTTGGGATATCTCCATGTGTAAGTGTGATTTCTGGATAATCTATGAATATATCTTGACATAAATTTTTATGTTATTTCTACAGGTCTTGACTATATGAGTAATTTGTAAAGTATTTTCAAAATAGTCACTTCCACGTGTACAATTTTTCTTCATAGTGCTGACTTTCACATATTTGACCATATCCACATATATGAATACTTTTTCACATTGCACACATATGTTTTGGCCACACTGAGACCTCATTTTTAAGGTTAGCATCTCAGTCAAGTTACATTTATTTACATTCATTTTGCTGCTCTTCAATTCTCAAATAATTGTCTTCATCATATCTGTAATGAAATACAAGTAAAAATATCAATCACAATGAAAAAGTTCCACATTAAAAATTGATATTAATGGTGACAAGTTTGGTTTGATGCCTGCTAAGTACTTCTGATGGTTAACTGACTCACTGCCCTTCAGAACATCTTTCTGTGTGCTATCCATTCTAACAAAAGGATGGTATTCATTTGGTAATTTTGAATTGGTATATGATTACAATACATAATATTGTTTTAGAAGATTGGTATAAGTGACTATCAAACATTGATTCTTTTTTTAGCTCTTCACGTCTTTATTTTCCCTCTTGTCTATTTAGCCTGATCTACTTTCCCATCAAAAGAGAGTAAGCATTTCTCATCTCGTATTATCTCTCTTTATGTTTACTCTTCAAATATGCTTTTAATCTCCCTTTTAAGAGAAAACCTGTGATATTTCCATTTCTCAGTCTGATTTATTTTACTTAAGGTACAATTCTTTTTGTTCTTGGGAAATGATATCATGGCTCCTTGTATAGCATTTTTTTGGTGAAGAGAATTTAACACAGGTCTTAGACTGAATTATATTTGCTGATCTATTATTTGTGTTTTTGAGAGAGATTCTTATTAAACATGAACTTGCTCAAGCTAAACTTCAAGTTTTCATCCTGTTGATTCAGCCTACCAGAGTGCTGGGATTGCAAGAATGCACCACCTTTATGTACCAAATGCACATTTTCTTTACCTCAGCATCCAGTGATGAGCATCTGAGATCTTTCCAGGGCTTAGCTACTGTGAAGTGATTCTTTTATTAGAAATTGTAAAGGCCCTTTCATGTGCTGCATTCAACAACACATTGCATGGATCAATAGCTTTAGATGACTTTAATGTATTTGACAATATACTGAGAGAATTATTGCATACAATGACACAGTACAACCAACTCAACAGTGAACAGGTAGAGGCAGGAGGACTGCTTTGAGTTTCAGGCCACTTGGGCTACACAGTAACTGAACTACAGTATAAAATCATGGCTCAAAAAAACCCCACAAGTATATAGCTATGAATGTACACATGGAAAAATATGAAATATCTAAGTTTACTTTCTGACCTCTGAATATTGATTACTATGTGTCCATTGTATGTATCTATCAATAATGTATGAGGAATTCTAAACATGAACAACTCAACATTCTATTGAATATTTTCAAAGTACTCATTATGACAGTAGCATTCATTTGCAATTTGAATACTGGTTCTATGTGACAAAAATTTTAGATCATGAAGTCTCAGTATTCGCACATATGCATAAATGGTTATTTTGAAGATGAGTTTCTATC
>PVJX010036395.1:0-17612 GCA_004027295.1 Dolichotis patagonum
TATTATTATTATATTTCTTTAAGTCTTTGAGTAGGTGCATTAAAATCCTTGTCTCCTATTATTATAAGGTTTATCTTGGATTCTCTCTCTAGCAAACTGCTATTTTTTTCTTGGGTAAGGCTCATATATTCTTATGTCAGATCACTTTTTAGTGATTCTAACTGTGTTTAGTTCATTGTGATGATGCATTATAGGGAATCTGAAGTACATTTTCTTCTAGAAAATTTTAGATTTATTAGGAATCTAATTAATTGTAGATGCTGTTGTCATTGATAGACTTTTCCTTTTCTTCAATTTCACTCTCGTTTTAAGTCTTCTACTTCTGCCAGACATAATAACTTCTCATTTGTCCTATCCAGAATCTCAGATAGATGTGTGAGAAACTTAGTGGGATGTCTTTATGTTGACTACGACTCTAAGATTTTTCAGTACTGCCAAATTTCTGGGTAAAGTCTCAAAATTACAAGGTAGCAGCTCTTATCTTGTACCTCTGTAGCTCAGCTCAGGGACACACAGGGAATCCTACCGTCTTCAGTCCCTGAGTCTTCTGGATGCCTGGTGACCATATCCTAGCTGTCTCAGCTGCCTGAATTGTATCCCTGCCTTTTCTGTTCGTGAAGACCTCGACCTGTTGAAACTGTGTCTGCCGCTCGTGTCTGCTTGCGCCCACTTAGTGGAGTGATATGCTTCATCCAAGAGGATTGCCCATAAATATCCTTGAAATAAAACTCCACTTTGCAAATCCTTGGAGCATCTATGTGGCTCAAATTGTGGAAAGCTCAGTTTTGGAAGTTTCAGTTCTCTTCACTCGGCAGCTCATTGAGATTAAGCTAGAGTGAGACACTTTGTTCATAGAATACGTGCTTCCTTGCTACAATACACAACTGATCTGCTCCAGCTTCACCAAATGTATCCCATTCTATGCATTATTCTAAACAAAAAATAGATTGAGTTTACAATATCAACACATGTTACACATGCCATTGAGCAGATATTTTCATGTGTTATCTCATTTAGGCATTACACGAGCCTAGTGGCAAGATGAAGTAGGTATTTTATTTATTAATAACGAAAGGATGGTGTGGTCAGGTGACTTATTCAAGGTCACACGGCTAGTTAATTATCCTATCCAATGCTATTTTGATCATACCACTCTAATTTAGCCCTTTCATCATTAGTGAGACATTAAGTCCTTTAGAGGAGTTTAACTGTTTGATCAATAATTCAAGGAAGTACTAATTGAATGCAGCAAAATTTATGGATGTATAAAAAGAATCACTTCTCTGAAAAGTACTACCAAAGGTCATGTGACAACTGCAACTTAGCCCATCTTACCTAAGCACTCTTCTAAATAAATTGTATGGATTAAGAATTGGAGGCTTATTCATTTTATGTAAGATGCTGATAAACACATTTATTTTTAAGCTTTCCCCTAAGAATATTAATAGACATTTTCTCAAGTATAATACAAAATTTTACATTGGCCACAAACAGATGAAGGTAGCAGGAGAGTTTATTAACGAACGGAGAAAGAAAATTAGCTTGCTGCTTCCAACAAACCTGCACTATTCTGTACTCCAAGCATGTCATTGCAGAGTCAACATCTTCTGTAAGATGGCCACACAGACAGATGGCTTTGCAGCAGAGTGAAGAGTGGAAAGGTCCACCTGCTGCACTACTGATGAGCAGCAGATGCTTGCTCGTGAGCTGGGACCAGTGACTGTAGTTCCCAGAGTGACGAGATCCTTGAAAAGGGAATGGGCTAGTGCTTCCAGTTGTTTGGGGGACTTCCTCTACACTGTGTGTCTAACTGGGGATTAGGATGGGCTCTTCTCCAAATGTGCCAGCCAGATCATCTCCAGGGGAGGTTTAGGGAAGGAATCAAAATGTGAACTTCTTGTGCTATTTGGATAATATCCATTTCTCTAGAAAATGCTGGCAAAGAAAATCCTTGAGTTTTCAAACTTTTGATAAAATCTTTTGTGATATTTGGTGACTAGCAAATGGAGAAAATGAGACTAAAATGTTTTAAAATGATGCATGTTTCTTCACAAAAACAAAACCAAAACAAAATAAAATAAAGAAAATTCAAGGAGTAGGGATGGGAATGGAGACGCCTAGCTTGTATGAATTTATATAATTCAACCCTATAAGAAATAAAACAAAACACAAAATGAATGGAAAACAGTCATTCAAATCATCCAACAAGTATCAGAAAAGACACTTAAAAAGAAAAAATATTGTGTTTTTAACCAAAAACCTACAAAGCATTATTCTTAATTGAACAATTGTCATTAATATTCTTTGAGTATGAGAAGAAATACTTCCTCAACTTGGAAAAAGATAGATCTGGGTTCAAATACCCTATAGCTACTCAAAATTTGTGTAGGCTTTGGAGTGTACATTAAATTCTATCGGTCATGAAAACCAAGAAATAAAAAAAAATCCTCAGCAAATAGGCAAGTGTGCTGAAGTGTCTCCTTGGTTCTAACAAGTAGCTGGACAATCAGTTCTTCAGAAGCATCAGCTCATGGGCATTTCCAAGGATCTCTTCAACTGAACTTGGGGCTTCCCTGTGGAGCTCTGCTATTACATATTTCAGTTTCTGTGAAGAGTCACAGCAGTGCTCGCGTGGAGCAGAGGTCCACGCAGGGAACCTCTTTGTAAGCTGAATACACTGAGAGGAAGCTTGTTTAGCTGATTCATGTGTGGCACAGCTCTAGCTCAGAAGGGCTGAGCGGGCTTCAAACGGGTGGAGCTTATCACGGCCACATCTGGAAGCCTTGGCTCTGCAGATGGGCAGTTCTGCACCACGCTTGCAGTCTTTGGGTATTCACTGCCTCCTTCTTCTCTCTCGTGATGGTCAGTCCTGATGATGAGCAAAATATCAGGTAATCCAAGATCATCCAACTCCTTTCCTGCATTCCTCAGCACAAATCTCCAGGTTAAAAAAAATAAAAAGGATAAGCTCTTTCCTATCAAAAAGGGCCAGGGTTTGGTTTGGGGAAATATAAGAGAAGAAAAACAGGTAAGCTCATATTAAACCAAAAAAAAGGAGAATAAGAAAAAGAAGATGGAAGAAATGAGAGAAGGAAGGGAGGAGAAAGGAAGAAAGAAAGAGAAAGAGAGAAAGAAAGAAGAAAGAAAGAAAGAAAGAAAGAAAGAAAGAAAGAAGAAAGAAAGGAAGAAAGAAAGAAAGGAAGGAAGACAGGCAGTCATGTAAGCAGGCATGCAAGCAGGCCTCAGCAATTAATTATCCACACTGGTTTGTGAGAGAGTTTCCCACTATTTTTCATTTCTCAAAAGTGAACTGAGAAATACTCATGACACTTTGATTTATATGGTTTTAACCCTGGGTTGTTTCTGATTTTAAATGTGACTAGGTATCACTGACCCAGAGTGTTTTCTTTATTCTGTAAAATATAAAGAAATGTATTAACAGTCAGTCCCTTCTCTCCCATGAGTCAAAAACTGGAGACATTAGTTGAGATAAAATGCTAGAAGCACACTGATACTCTCCTCTGAAGCATAAAACAGCTTTATTATCTCAACAGAGGGAGGAAAGACTGATAATGTACATTTCCACTCTTGTCATGCACTTTTTTTCAAAGTGGCACTCTCAGGTTGCAGGTGGGAACCTAATGCTAATTTCACTACTCCTGTGATACGCCTTTGAAGAAATCTTTCATTCTTTCACTCCATGAACATTTATACCACTTCAATAGCACGCACCAGGGGAAATACAAGATAAAGCAAACAAGAGAGCCACAGATAAATCAGTAAAGAATGAGCCAGGTTTTTTTTTTAAATAATATATAAGCAGATTTTTATCTTTCTTCACTCTGAGGCCTGTAACTGAAAGCCTGTTGTTTTCACACACTGACGAAGTAAAAGAAAGCAAGACATTAAAAACGTGAATGTTTCCCTCTGTCTAATGCTGCATTCATGAAGTCTCACCAAACAACGGAAGACAAAGCTTTGCAAGGGCTTACAGCTTACAGCTAATGAGATGCATTAGGCAGCTTGGCTGTAACTTAGGAAGTCTGTGGGAAGCTGCAGGTCCTATGGCCTCTGCAGCGGGCAAATATTCAAGTTCTGTGATGCTGCGCCTTCCCATTTTTAAAGGAAAACAGACATCGGATTAGTAACTAAAGTGACCTGCATTTTAACTGTGGACAAACTGTTTAGAAAGCCTTAAAGGTTTTGCCAATCAAACAAAATTTATCTGTAATCTGTGTGAGATTCAAAGGCTGCCAGTTTGTGATTTTGTTAGCTAGGAAGTTTTTGAATACATATAAAAGAATTCTGTGTTCTTTTCCTTTCCTTTCTTTCTTTTTTCCCCTTTTCTTTTCTTTCTTTCTGGAGTGTGGATTCACAGACATTCTTCATATCGTAGTAATGTATCAAAGGTGGATGGCATCTGTCTAGAACAGGATCAGCAGAAGAGGGAAACAAGCCAGCATCTTCTGTGCTCAGTCTGCTCGGTAGGCTGTCGGTGGCTTTTTGCCCTTCCCTCCCTTGGGTGATACAAAGACAATTTTTCCTGAAATTCCATTTTTGAGGCGTGCACACCTCCTTTCATCTACAATAACATTTTCGTCTGTTTCACTAGTCAAAAAGATTTCTTGCCTGGGGTCAGTTATCTTTAAAGAGTTGTGAGACATTATACTAGAAAAAAAGTAAACATTCCATCATGGCTTGCTTCTGGATGCCTCCCCCCCCCAAGCTTCATCCAGCCATGGGAGGGGCATTTTGCGAGATAGATGGACCTGAAGATGATCCACGGTGAAATCCTAGGATTGAGGGCTCTAGGGTTCAGAGTATGGGTGCTACCTGCCCTGAGTAGCCTGGGTAAGACATAAGCGACAGAATGAGCTGTGGCCTCTCCTTGTCACTTTAATACCTTTTGCTCACCACGAACTGTTTCTCTTTTGCAAGGCCTGTCGTGCCACTCTGCTGTGGAGCCAGTTGTTTGTGGACTGAAACTTCTACACACTGTGAGCTAAACAAGCCTTTCTCCCTTCATCTTGGCTGTGAGGTATTTTGTCTCAGCCATGAGAAGCACAACACTTGGCTTGTCTGAGTGCAAATAGCTTTGACTGTACCAGCTTTTAGGGTACAACTTGGGACAAACACAGGCAGGGGCTATCCGACAGGGCTAATTTAGATTCTAAATACATTTGCTCTGTAATTCAGTAATTTTACTTGGCATACACCCTGCAGACAAGTTGCACATTTCCTGAGGAGGTGGAAACAGAGGTGACTGTTGCAGCTTATGAAAGACAAAATGTTGGGCCATGGCCTTCCTTGACTGTCGCCTTTCCTTGCATGCAGATATCTATCCTTGTTATTATTTCATGCGGCAGATGGTCTTGTTGAATTTTTTGGTTTGGAAGCTGAGTCCTCCCAACAGGAAACCAATCATATCAACAGGATCATGAGTAAAATTGAGTTCCCATGCATCTTTCTTTGCATTCTCTTTGGGCAGAGAGAAGCTTTGCTTGACTTGCTTTAACACGTATTGTCTTCTCTTTAAGGGCTTTTGTGCTCTGGTAGAGCAGAGAATGGACACCTTCCCCCACCAGACATTGTATAACTCATTGCAAGTGATATGATTGAATAGGTCTTACTCTCTTGGTAGCTTGTTTCCTTTTTAAAAACAACTGAAGATACTGCTGCTTTTTAGCACTTTTAATGACGTATGATTTCAGTTGCTTACATACAAAAGCCCTCTGCACCAATATAACCAACACTTTTTACTAGGTTTTTATCTATGATTCCTTGCTTTAAATCAGCAGGCCATTTCCTCCAAACCCCTCACATTTCACAGAGCCCCCTATGCAAGCTACACATCCGACAGTCTGTCCTCTGAGTTCCCCAAACATATACTGACTTGAGTCACTTACCCAAGTCCCAGGTCTCCAGGACTGGCCTGTTAGCCTGAAAGAATCTGTGCATCCAGGCATCAAGGGAGCTGGGCTAAGGTAGGAGAATGAGGCATCAAGGTTCTTTCCTCTGAGATGTTTGCTTGATGTGAGAGGATATGACAAAGAATATCTACATATGGCATGCACACCTATAGATTCTCATTAGTAGACGTCACTTTGAAGACCTGGGATCTGTGTTGAGTTGCTTCTCCCTCTGTATTTGTGAGAAAACACAAACTATGATAACGGTAGTCTTCATATCATTTTAAAAACTTATTAAGCCCAAACTTCTTACAAATATTTTTCATACATTATTAAACTTTGCCAGAAATAGGTCAGATATAAGTAACACATAAAAACACAAAATAAAAATAGCACTGATTTTAAAGATTTCCCTCATATCACAAGAAAATGCACAGACATAACAACAACAACAACAAAATGTGATTTTGCATTTATTTGACAACTCAACTATGCTGCAATAGCCAGTAGTTGTCTGTTTCACTCTGATGTTATTACCTCTTTCATGTGCATGGTGGTGTTATGGATGCTGTGTTTAGGTATCACATGTCTTCTAGGTAGCAAGTATATGAGAAAAAGCCAGAAAATCATGTCTGCCAAGTCTATTTTCTAAAACACTATTGGCAATTCTGATTAAAATATTCAATTTAAAAACCATTGCCCAAAATAGTTTACACAGCACCCTATACCTGCAAGGAAGCCCTGAATGTTTAGCATCTTAAGATTCTTCTATATTAGAGGAAAGCAGTTAGAAACAATGTTCGTGATGGTCGGGTTCTCCTGGGAAACAGAACCAATGTAAGAAGCAAATAAAGAGGTGGTTACAGAGACTGATAAAAATAAACTTCTACCATAGGCAGATTGAAGATAAAAGAGTGTTAATGTTATTCGTTCATTCCGAAGGGGTGCAAGGAATCCTGGGAAAACCAATGTTTCCAGGTGTCTGAAAACTGGAGGGTAAAGACACACCCTATAGAGCAGGAGAACTTATCTGACAGAGGACTGAAATACAAATTATATTAGGAACTCAAAATGCTTACAGCTCCCTCAAGTAAACCAGTTTTAAAAATTGGCAAGTGATCTAAATAGTCATTTCTCAAAAAAGACAAAGTAATGACCAACAAATACATGAAAACTTCTGAATATTATTAATCATTAAGGAAATGAAAATCAAAATCATAATGAGGCATCATTTCATGGCAGTTAGAATGGCTATTATAAATAAAAATCAGTAACAAATGCTGGAGAACACATGTAGAGAAAAGGGAATGCAAAGATTGCTGGTAGGAGTATAAATTGGTATAACAAAATGGAGCAATAGTAGGAAGCTTCTTCAAAAAATTAGCAATAGATCTATACCATGTGATTCATCTATCCCATTTCTTGATGTATCCAAAGAACATGAAATCCCCATAACAAAGAGATAATAACTACATGTCCACATTTGACAGAACACTATTGACAATAATGAAGACAGGAAAAACTTATGTGCTCATCACCAAGTGAATGATAAAAACAAACAAACAAAAATCTGTGGTATATGTACACAATGTTCAGCAATGAGGAATAATGAAACTCTATAATTTGCAAAATAATGGATCGAACCAGAAGATATTATCTTATGAAATACATCACACACAGCAAGACTCATAACACACGTATACTCTCATATGAAGGATATATGATATGTAGAAAAAGTTGACTTGAAAAGAGAATAGTGATTAATAAGGATAGGAAGAGAAGGAAGGCTGGATTTGATCAAGTCGTCATTTATACATGCATTGAAATATCACAGCATAATACACATCCATGAAAAATAAAGTGTGAATACTTAATATCCCAACTCAAAGCAGTCATGTAAGAGGACTTCCCTCTTACAGAGAACTTCTGCACTTTTCTTGACACCTTCAATTGATTGGAGCAGGACAACCTACACTAGGAATGACAGTGTGCTTTATGTAGTTTATAGATTAAATTATTAATATCATCCAGAAATATTCCCTTCATCTGGACACATCCAATATAATCTGATCAAATTTTTGGGCATCCTATGACCTAACGAAATTGTCACCTAAAACTGGCCAGCACATCATCCCTATAGAAAAGCAGAGAATATCCCTTTCTTTAGATCCTCCCAGCAGCTGAATTCTTACATAGATAGATGGGAGTTAGATCCCACTTGGGCCATGGGTTGTCTTCTCATTACAGCTGGGAGATGCCACGGTGCCTGAAGGCATGGAAGGGGTCCTGGAGGTGGAGCAAAATCCTCTTCCCTCTTGAGTAGAGCTATGGTGATATCCTCAGTGACATGGCCATCATGAAGAATGCACTGTTCTGAAGCAGGGTTGTCCTGAAGACTGAGAGTTTGGGTTCCCAAAGGCACAGGTGTAGAAGAGACTCTGAAGTGAAACTGTGCCTAGAGAAATACGGTTTCATCTTCCAGATGCTGCCCGCACCCTCTCTCCTTTTGAATCTGCCTCAGAAGGGGCTCAGGTGCCCTTAACAAATCTTCTCAGGTGCTCTTCTTTCCACCAGCTAGGAGTCATTCACGTTTTGTGTCAATAATTTTTGCTTTCTCTTTAGTCTTCTCCAGTTCACTTCCCTTCTTTCCACAGTCCCTTTTCTTCTTGATGAGCTGGACTTTCAGCCACAAATGCCAGCATCCATAGAGTCTTGTTCAGGACCCTCCCATGGCCTGTGAGAAGGAAGAAGAGATAGAAGCTTCCATTTGCATAAATGAGAGAAATTAAGCGGTTAAAGCCTTGGAACAATTCTACTAATACACAAAATTGCTCTGCAGCCACATACTGCTATGTGCACATCTACATAGACATATGGACACATACTTTTCTTTATTGATCCCAAAGAGAGTCACTTCTAGTACTTCAGACCATACTGTTGAGCCTCAATGTTCATTTCCCAAGTTAGTATCGATTTTGGACTGGTCATTGTTTACCAAGTAAACTTTATGGAGATTTCAACCCTTTTGTGACTCCTTCAAAGTTATTTCCTTGTTGATGTGATGAAGTTTCCTATTTGCTTATCTTTAAAACAGTGCATAGTAATATTGGCAACTTTGCTTTAGCAATGGAGAAGATTAGCTTTTCAGAATAGGTAAATGACTTGATGAATGTCAGCTATTATATATCTGTGAAATTTTAAAAACATTGATGTAGCTCCTGTAGCATACTTTCTATCACTAGCTCAGAATGCACACACACACATGTTGCGTGCACATGCACACACACACGCACACACACTCCCGTACCTTGTACGTCTCTGGTATTTAGTAATCTTAGGTTAAATGATAGTACATGAAAGATTGGAATGAAACATTTATGGATTTAATTTTGGAGTCTCAGGCAAATTCTTGCTGCACTACTGAATAAACATCTTTGATATTTTGTTACTCAAAACACCTTTCAATAAAAATAGCATTTTTCACTCTATTAAAGGAAATAAGAATTTAAATGCCATGTAGATTCACCATAAAAGTTTATATGACTATATTGGCCACTAGACATTTTATTTGCAGAAGTAAAATCCTAGCTTCAAGCTTGCTGAAAGGAAAAATAATTAATCTAATCATGTAAATGAACAATAAATAAGTAGTGAGCACACACACATATATAATATCTGTATATAGGGGTTCAAATTATGTTTTTTAGAAATAGAAAGATACAACTCAGCAAAACATTTGTACTCTCTCCACCTACGTAATGCAAATATGCTAGGAAAGTTTGCGAGTCCCGTTGTTTACCGTCTCACTCAGTTCTACAATGAGGAGGAGTTTGGAGTACGTTTATTACATGGGACTTTCTCCCCACTCAGTGGGAAGGCAGCAAATTTCTCCTGATCATGTGATGGCCTACAACTCATGGTCTCAGATGTCCTGACTTCGGTGTCATCTAAAATTATCTTCGGGAAGAAACTTGTGACCAGACTGACAGGGAGGCAGAGACCTTGACCATCGTGCTGTTTAAGGGGTGACTCCCCAAATGTAGGTGTGGAGAGAAGACCAAAAAAGTGACATGCAGGTGGCACTGACCATCATTTGGGCTAGAGTTGAATGGCATTTTTGTGGACACACATTTAAATACAAAAGAAAGAGCAAAAGAAAAACACTCATACACAAACCGACATCGGAAAGACCACAGCAAGTTTGCAAGTGTGATCAGAAGAGTAAAGCTGAGCCAGCAGCAGTCTCAAAGTTAAGTAAGCAAATTCTATCTCTTAGTGACACAATGGGCCATGTCACACTGAGGTTTGGGATGCATGACGGGATAGGAAGCTATGTGGCCATATTGTGTGATCTGTCATAATTCCCAGAGGTAACCTCATCAGAATTCAGGGTTCAGACAACATGTGCTATCGAAAAAACCTTCCTGATTGATGCTCGTTACATTCCAGCTCTGTTCTAATCCTGGAACCCGGCTGTCCTGAGATAAACCCTATTTTCTAGTCACCGGACGACACTGAGGTTTAATGACCATCAGATTCATCCAGTGGTCTGCAATTCCATTTTCAGAAGCTCTGGTTTTAATTTAAAAATGAATGCATTTATTCATCTCAGTTTTTATGCTTGGCACATCAGTTAGCCTTGGGGTTAAGTGTACAGACAAACAATTTGTCGCTTTGTCAAGTTCAATAAACATTCTATTGTCGTGCTTGGAATCTCTGATGCAGTTTCATGCATTTACATATCTGACAATTTAGTAAACCTGTTTTGTAGTCAAACTGGATGTTTTTATTTTTCTGAAGATGTGTAGGTGAATAAAAAAATTATTCTTGTTGAAGTCAGAGTTTAGTTGCAATGTGAAAAAAATGTTGAATCAATAAAGTGCTGTGGTAAACTACAGTTAACCACGGTAGAGGTTATGCAAGATAACATTTCTGCAAAGCTCACTGCAGGAATCAGCACATACGAACTTTATAGCCATCCTGTGTTTCAGTACTGAGACTGTCCTTTTGGGGCGTCCTTTTAGTCTGCCTGTTTATTTACAGTTTAGGAAGTCTAAGCTAGCTCATAGACCTTAAGTTATGTTTCCAAAGAGCACAGGTAACTAGTAAAAGTTGCCTCAAGTATTCACGACAAAAAGATGCAACTGCAAACCTCCTCTTTCACACAAATTACACAAATTATATCAATAGTTTGGTGTCTATTATTTATCTATTGCTACATAACAAATAAATACAAATTTAGTGGCTTAAAACAATACATATTATGTTTTCAGAGATTCTACAAGCAAGGCACTCACAGCGAGGATCTAGGGCCCCAGGTTCGGGGTCTCTCCCGATTATAATCAGCAAGTTGCACAGGCTGTGAGCTCATCCCAAGGGCAAAGCGGGGAGGAATTTGCCTTCAGAGTTACTGAGGCCGTTAGCAGATGAGATTTTACTCTCTGGCTGTGAAGGGGGACTGCGCTGAGCCCCCAGGGCAGCCAGTACTCCTTGCTATGGCCCCGGGGATAGAAGGCTCACAGCACGGGCAGCCTGAATCCACCCAGCCCCAGAGAGCAGCCGTGAGCCAGTCAGTTAGAGGAGTCCCTCGTACAAAAGGTCACAAAGCCACAGAGGTGAGCATTGTTCACTGCTGCCATGTTCCTTCTAGAAGCAAGAAATGTCCTGCCTCCCTTCATGGAAAGAGAGTTACGCAAGGTGTAAATTCCTGGGTACGGAGTTCATAGGGAAAATCTAAACCCTATCTAGACCTTAGCATTGATTAGAACTTTACTCATGAGATACATTTTTTTTTTCTTTTTTGTCTTTTTGAGACAGGGTCTCACTAGGTAGTTCAGGCTAGCTTTGAACTCATTTTGTAACCCAGGCTGGCCTTGAACTCAGCTCTCCTCCTGTCTCAGTCTCCCATGTGCTGGAATTACAGGCATGCACCACCATGGATGGCTTCTCATGGGCTTGTAATCTCACTAATTTTTAAGTGGCACAGAGAATTCACATGCACGCACACAAACACACGCACGCGCACACACACCTCCCCCAGAATCTCTCTTGTTCAGCTATAGGCACACTCCCGCTTAGCATCATAGAACATTTTGTGCACGTATTTTGGTCTTGGCACCAAACCATAATTTTTGTTTCCTTTGGCTTTGCAGCATTTGGTTCTTTGCACCAAGCTCCATACTCATCACTTTCCACTTTTTATTTAGGGACGGGATCGAACTGCCTCTAAATCATCCATTTGGGCTCAAATGTGTAATCCCAGTTGGGGTGACAGGTGTGTGCCACCAGACCCAGCTCTGAAGTGTGATTTTTTTTTATCAGTACCAGGGATTGAACTCACGACCATGCGCCTACAAGGTAGGCGCTTATGCCACTAAGCTAAATCCCCAGCCCCAAAGTGTGATTTCTAATTCAAGAGGACACAGCTTATATCCTCCCCATCTTTTAATCAGCAGAAAATGGGTGAGTGGGGGATGTGGGATATAAAGGAAGTGCTGTAAGGGGAAAAATTCAGCTTTTAAGGAAAAACATCTATGTATCATTCTAGATAGAAAATAAAAAGGGTACAACTTTAATCAAGGAACTTTGCAAGCCACAACCCTGCTCATAACATATACACAGAAACCGACTAGCAGAGTTCTAGCAGGGGGCGGTCCTCCAGCCCATGAGCGGCTGCTTCCCTGTGCTGGTGGCTGGTGTGCACTGAAGAAAGACAGGATAGGAAAAGCCTGTGGCCTGCACATGGTGCAGGTCTCCAGGGCTCATGGCTCAAGGAGGGACGTTTTACAAAATAAAGGGCCAAAATGAAGCCCTGGATGCGTCTCCAGGTTCGGCTACTCACTGATGATCCCTGCGGAATGTGATCAGGCCAAGAATAATAAAAAATAGGAAAAGGCAGATTGAAGGAGATCATCCTGCCACACACATAGCAAGTGGTCTCTGGATGAAAATAAGTAAATAAATAAAAACTCAGCAGCCTCATAGTGTCTGGAAACACAGACTTTGGAGTCAAGCACACATGCGCTTAAAGCTGGGTTGGCCATATTGTAGCTGTTTGATCTTAGACAAATTACTTAACATCCCCCAGCCTCAGGACCATAATAGAAGAAGTGAACATGAAATTAACACTTCATTACGGTGGGATTTTCCAGTAAATGCTTTCTATTATTACCTCATTTGGTACTCACCATAATACAAGAGAGTAATATTTAAGTACAAATAAATAAGGGTAACAACAACTTGTGGTACCTAAAGCAAACATAAGACACTAGTATGAAAAGCATATATTTGAGTATTAATTTTAAAAGCCCAGTCTTTAACTACTAACAATAAAATCTGAAAAATAAGAAAGGAAGGAGTTGAACAGAACACTTTTTGTTGAAACCAGTGGTTCTCACCATTTTTCACTCCCTGCCGCTCTTGCTTCCCTTGCTGACTTTCTGCACTGTGATTTTGTTTTCTCATCCATAGATGCATTTCCTTCAGATCTGAGAAAGATGGGTACAGGCAGGAGGAAGAGGCAGGTACGCGTGCTTGCTCCAGGAGGGAAGGGCTGGGGAGCAGTGCTGGTCAGCTTGCTTACTGCACACCCATTCTTTACCAGTAACCTCCACAAAGGGTGTGAGCCCTCTGGTTGGTTTGTCCTGGGTCATTGACCAAATCCTGTGATCCAGAAGGCCGAGTCAAACTTTCATTTTGGTCATAATAGAACAGACAGACGAAGGAGGGAGAATCAAACAAAAAATTAGAAGACCATCACCTGGAGCTATATTTATTTAAATAATTTACAGAAAAAAAAGCTGAAGTGTAGAGCAATTGAGTAACTTAGAGAAGGTCATCTGTGTAGAAATGAGGACAGGATTTGATTTGAGGTCTGATTCTATTTACAACCCACTGGAAGGGTTGTTATTAATACACAGTGGGTGAAATTGAAATTAACCTAACAGTAGTGAAGGTGCCCCAATCTCTTTGCATTAACTCTAGGAGTGAAAGATAGAATGGATATTTTGGTGGGATAAGAATTACAAGGAGGTGTTTGGAGGAGAAGAATCTCATGTAGATGAGCAGAAGAGAGCAGGGTTGCCTAAACAAAAAAGCAAAAGAAATGCTACTCTCATTAATCAGGCTTAATGAAAAACACTACTGTGCCTTTACTCATATTTGAGATGTGGTAGAATTTGGTCCCCCAAAGAAAAAGGTTTCCTTCTCCCCAAGAGAACTGTCACAGGACTGAGAGCTGAAGAGAAGCACATTCCAGGGCAGGCTTAGCTACCTCAACTAGAAAACAAGAACACTGACACCTCCGTTCTACTCCACACTCTCAGGAGGTTCAAATGGGAAAGAACTTAGTGTGTGAGGTGCTTAAAACTATTATCCACATGTAGCACTGGACTCGTTCATCGTAAATACCTCAGGCTGGGCTTGATGTGTGCTTTTTAAAAACATGTTTACTAACACTATTTCTAAATTCACAGGCAATGTCTTTCTATAATACCAGTTTTATAATTTGGTAATGGAAGAGTAAATTTTTAAAATTTTAAACAATACATGACATTTGTACATATTTGTAGGGGATGGTAGAATGTGTCAATACATGTAAAAAATTACAACGATCAAATCAGGATAATACTATTTCTATCTTGTCAGATATTTATTTATTTATTTATAAGATATTTATTATCACTCTGTGTTGAGAAGCCTTAACACAAATCTAGCTATTTTGAAATATATAATAAATTATTGCAGGATATTTTATCTTATTTACCTACTCTATTCTTAGATATTATTATTTTTTTCTGATGGAGAAAACATTTTTTGGAGAAAACTTTTATAACTACTTATTTGAGTATTACTCTTGTATACTAAATACAACATCCAACAAAAGGCTTTATTTTAGTACATATTACGTATACTTTAAAATGTTATTATTGTTCAGCAAACAGAGATATCTTATTGACTTTCTCCATATTTATTCTTAATTTATGTTTTCCACATGGATTTTTAACTTATATTCCTTGGAACTATTTCTCCTGAATATTTTCCAGTATAAGCTAAGCAATCCTTTTTAGTTTTACTTATCAGCTTTCCTTTCTCCAAAAATCCTGTTATCTTCTGAGTTCTCTTCTTGTGTCATTCTAGATTTTCTTAAAAAGTGGCCTTAATTTATACTGAGTTATCATCCTCGGCCACAGAGAAACAAAATCAAGTGCTATGTCGTATAAATAACTGAGAACTAACCCAGAATGCCACAGAACAAGCAATGGAATTCATGCTGAGTTTCATTCATTCTGACAGCTGTAGAAATCTAAGTCCAGTGTCCTACTGTAATATAAAAGGTGGCAGCTGGCAAAAAATCTACAGATATGTTATTGGCATGTTATTTTCAAATCAACTCTCATTGTAGCTGAAAGATAAATTTAGAAAGGTATCAAGCTGTCTTCACTGGTTTGGGCAAATTTTTGATCAGGAAGAGAGCTTTACAATTTTTCCAGATGTCATATTTTCCAAAAGATTTTTCCCAGATTGGATGAATAAATAATTCTCTAATAACTGTTCCATGGGGATCTGGTATTACTATCGACTTCCTGCTCTAGGAGAGCTCTGCGTCATCCAGCCTCAGGTCAGAGGTCTGCAGAGGTGTGGAGGGGGATCTAGCAGGGCTTACATCTTGGGAGGAGGTGGAAGAAAGATTCTATCTATTTTCTTTTTCAGACAGAAGCTTGAAATCAAAATATAGAAGTACTGAAAATATGAAAATAAAGACAACATGTTGGAGTCCAATCTAAGTCTATATTTAAGGAATGCCACTTAAGAACAATAAAATGAAAACTAAAATGTTTAAAGAAATTAAAAGCCAGAAGTTATTAAAATAATATTTTCTGAGGAATGGATTTTAGGTGAGTAGCAATAATATGAGAAAACAGTGCTTCCCATTTTAGCACCATGGATTTTTTAACCATGCCTTGCATTACTTCGCTGCTTGAATTTCATAAAAATATAATAAAATATACTATAAAATTAGTACAAATTATTTTGTTAAGTTCATTAACTAGCAGTATTAGTTTCTACCTTTATTTCTGACTGAGAACTTACAAGAATACGATATAGGGAGTCAATATTAATTGCTCCATTTGAAAAATTGAGACTTAAAGAAAGCTTAGGCATTCCTCAGGACCACTCAGAAGTTGGGTGCCAGTGATCGCTAGAAGAACTGAGGTCCCTGGGTCTGAGCTGAATGCTTTCCTCATGAGGTAAATTGTTTAGCACCAAGAGGCTGAATAACTAAGACAAATGGCAGGGAGAGACAGTCACTCTATCCACAGAGGTATTGTCTTAAGAGCTGAAGTAAGTTAAAGTACAAACTCATTCACGATTGTTGTAAATTATGAATAAGTGACCAGTGGAGTCAACCTGAGTGTTACACAGCCCTGACATTGGAGGAATGACAACTACACCATCCCATTGGCCACGCCTGACAGAGGGACAATGCTGGAATCAGTGGAATATAAAGCAGGCCTAGTGTGGTGACACTGAGATTTGGGGAAAATCAGGATCCACGAAAGTGTTGATCTCACTAAAGTGGGGTCAGAGTTAAAGAGTAAGGAAGACACAGACGGATAAAATAATGTGAACAGATAAATAGGAGGAGGAGACGTTAGCAGCCGGGCCCTTTTTCCATCATTCATCACTATTGTGTCGCTAGAGAACAAGGCATCTGCTCCATCCAGACTGGCCTGATTATTCTGATTTCTGTGAACTATAAAGTCTGTTGCATGGCACTCTCCGCAGTGATGGCTGAATACTTTCTCCTTGGAGACTAATTCGGAACACATCTGAGCATTACTCATATTCGTGCTCTGTCTGTCTGCCTCTCTGTGTCTTTGTCTCTCTCTGAAGCATGTGACATCCTGTGAGAGACAGGATGGCATCACTGCAGATGAACAGAGGGATTCAAGCCTCACAGTACAGTGTGGTCCCAGAGTTAGAGCTCCCTCGGTCATTATTGTAACACCTGTCATATGCAATATCCATGCATTATTTTTGCTTTAATTTTCTTTAATCAAATTATGCAAAATATTTCATATATGTGTTACACTAGAACCATCTGTGGAAAGCCAGTATCACTTTTACACTAATAATGAAATAACCACACAACAAATTAAGTGATTCCATTCCAAATGTTGGTGTCAAAGGAGGATGCGAGAGGTGAGCCTGAGATTTGTTTTGACTTTTCAAAAATAAAGGACAAGGAAGGACAAAGAAAGGGGGAAGAAAAAAGAATGATCAACAAGTGTTATAAAAGTGTTGAGAGAGAAAAGTCAGCATCTCCTGAGAATCAGCCATGCTGGGACTTTGGGGATGAACTAAGCAAGAAACCAGCCAGCCATGCTAGTAAGTGGTGTGAGCCACACACCTGCCAGGAAGAGAAACATCAGTGTCTCCCATGAGCCCACTGGTGATGAGCACCAAGTGTCTCCACCCAGCCTCCTCATTAGCAACCAGAAGGTTCTGAGGTCAGATTGAGTTGACAGCAACTAAGGTACATAAAGCAACTAAATGCTTATATTATTGGGTTGATTATGCTGAGTTGGGGCCAGTGCTCCGAGCTTCTCTTGAGAGAATGACCATATGAAATATAGCAAACGTGAGTGCTTTCTTTCTATCTTGTCTTTGAAGTCCAATATTGTTTTCACTGTTTTGCTT
>PVJX010036396.1:0-17590 GCA_004027295.1 Dolichotis patagonum
TGGTACCATCCTTCCCAATTAGCAGCTGAGAAAGCAGATACAATGTGGGAAACTGAAATTGCTCGTCTTTATAGCTAGTACGTAGCGCAGCTGGGATCGTACCCAGAACTAGGTGCGCCTCAAATCTCTTCTGTTTCTTTTTTAAATAATCAATTCATGGGCCCAGCGCGAGGGCTAGAAAGGAGCAAGGCTCGTGGAAGGGGCACTGACCTCCTGGCTGTAGCTGTGGGGTCATGCTGTGCCCTGCTGAGGGCGGGCACCACCGAAGAACAAGATGGGCGGCACTCAGCATACCAGTCCAAGTGCAGTTTTACAACAGAACGTCAGTTTTAATTCTTCAGAACATAAACATCCCTGTGCTTCCTGGAGGAAACTGAGAATATGTAAAAGTGCAAACCTGCATACCCATTAGCATGGCTGTTACAAAAAAAATTCAGAAAATAACAACTATTGGCAAGAATGTAGAGGAACCTTGCACACTGCTATGGAAAACTTTATGGCAGTTCCTCATGACATTTGACATCAATTACCTACTGTATGATCCAGAAATTCTACTGTGGGGTATACACCCCCCAAAATGAAAGTTGGGACTCAGACAGATGTTTGTACATCACAGTCACAGCAGCATTATTTTCAGAAAGCAGGAAGTAGGACCAATGCAAATGTCCACTGACCGATGGACAGGTAAACAGATGTGCTTGTACATACAATGGAATAGTATTTAGCCTTTAAAAAGAACAAAATCTGGACACATGCCACACCATGGTTTAACTTTGAGGATATGTTACTAAGTGAACTAAGCAAGTCACAGAAAAGACAACGTACTGTATGATTCTACTTCTCTGAGATTCCTGGAGCAGGACAGTTTATAGAGACAGCAAATAGAGTGGTAGTTGGCAGGGCCTAGGGAGGACAAGGGATGAGTTGTTAGTTAATGAGTAGAGTTTCAGCCTGGGGAGATAAACAAGTTCCGAGATGAATAGTGACAGTGGTGGCAGAATAATATGAGTGTGCTTCATACCACAGAGTGCTACATTTCAGAATAGCAAACTCTATGTTTTGTGTATTTTATGTTAAGTGTATTTTACACATAACATACAAAGAAAGGAACTCTTACATCTCAGAAACTATTGTTGTTCATATTGGAATATATTTCACATCCATCTTTTCTCTCTGTATCTAGATGTATAGATACACTTTTTCCCTCATTCAACAATTCTTGGAGACTGCTTTGTGATGGTGCCTATCACATTCTCAAGGGATGCATTGGAAGTTATTTAACATCTCCCCATCATGGGTCCTGTAAGCTATTTTCAGTTTTTCACCATTTTAGATTGCGCTGCGGTTGAACTCTGTGTGTGTCCATTTTTATTCATACATGGGTTGTTTCCTTAGGACAGATTTCCAGAAGCAGAATTTGCGGGCCCAAAAAGTGTACTTTTTTTTGACACTGGAGTTCGAACTCATGACCTTGTGCTTGCCAGGCAGGCACTGTGCCACTGAGCTGTATTCCTGGCAGGATGTACATGTTTATAAGATTCTCTGTGCTCGTTGTCATGTCTCTTTTTGGAAAGATCATGCAGCCTTCATGCAATCTCACCCAAAGGGTGTCAGAAAAGATGTCTTTTCCCGGTGACCCCCTACCCATTCCCCAGAGGAGGCCCGGAGGAGGCAGCACAGGAAGAAAGGTAGGTAGGGCCCTGCAGAGCTTGGAGCTGGGCTGTGACCGGTGCTCTTGTGTCCTGGGCAGTGAGCGTGTGCCTCGTCAGCGAGCTGGGATGGGGCTGATTAGCACGCAGGCTGGCCAGGGGTGTGGAGCCCGCCCGAGGGAAAGAACAGTCAGTTCAGGGATAATCCCTTGACGTTGATGCTCTGGTTCTAGTCTAGAGACTTTTTTTCAGGGCTAATCGCAACTTCAGCTCTGGGCCAGGACAGTGTGCAGTCTGCTGAGCTGGTTAGACTCAACCCTCAGATCTCATTTCAGGGGAAACATTAGCGAGCATCTGCACGTTGCTTTTCACCACTATTCCCTGAAGCAACGTTTTAAGGAATGAGAAAAAAAAATAGCCATTGATCTCTCATGAATGTTCCCGTATTTAACAGGGAACAAAATGAAGTTGCGAGAAGATTCCTTTTCTTCTGCTGTTCCATATGTCATTTACATTTTTGGAGATAAATTTCGTTGTGCTTGCGGTGTGATGATATAAAATACATATAGATAGTAAAATGGTTGCTATGGTGAAATGGATTAACATATCTCTCATCTTACATAGTTGCTTTTTTGAGACAAGAGCAACTCATATGCAGTTTTTAAATAAAAAATCTCTAATACAATAGAATTTTTTGATTTTGGTTCCCTTATTGGATATTAGAAATGTACTTTTGTTTAACCTACATATCTGCTGTTTTGTATTCTTTGACCTACTTTTCCCATTTTCTTTCCCCTCCTTTTACCTTCCCTGGGAATTACTGGGTCATTCTCTATTCTGAATGCATTTGATCACGCTCTCTCTCTCTCTCTCTCTCTCTCTCTGTCTCTCTGTCTCTCTCTCTCTCTCTCTCACACACACACACACATTAGATCATGCAACTTTTTTTTGTATTTGTCTTATTTCACTTAGCATAATGTTGTCCAAGTCCATCTGTATTGTAGTGAAAGATTTAGCACCTTCCCACTGAGCTACATTCCCAACTCTTAATTTATTTTTTAAAATTTTGAGATAGGGTCTCACTAAGTGTCTCAGGCTGGGCTTGAACTTGCAATCTTTCTGCTTCAGGTGCCAAGGTGGCACCTCAGGTGGGATTATGGATGTATACTGCCATGCCTGGCCCCATTTACACTGTGAGTGAAAAAAATTAATTCAGCAGCTGCAAAATCATTTTTATTTAAGTTTTTCTATTTTAGTAGACTGTAGACATGGACACTGGCTTGCCCTGGCCATTTGGTAAGTAGCCTCATGCTCTGGTCTGCAAAGAATGGCCAGGCTCTGGAATGAAGCTGTGTTTGGGCCGGTGGCTGGGATTGGCAGGGCAATAGAAGGGAGAGCGCTGGGAGTTGACCTTCTCCCCATCTCACTCTGGGAGCCAGAGGCAGGAGGATTGCAAGTTTGAGCCCAGCCTGGGCAGTTTAATGATTTAGTGAGACTCTGTCACAAAATAAAAGATTAAAAAAGGGCCAGAGATTAAAAAGAAAAGAAAATGTAAGAGGACGAAGAGCAGGAGGAGGAGGAGGAGGAGGAGGAGGAGGAGAAGGAGAAGAAGAAGAAGAAGAAGAAGAAGAAGAAGAAAGAAGAAGAAGAAAAGAGCACTGTTCCCCTACCCTTAGCCCCTCACATCCAAATTTAGTATTCAGAACCCCAGCCCTGCCAGTGTCCTGGGCTTCTCTCTGGGTGCAGGAAGCCCTGACCAGGCTGCCTAGTTTGATTTGGGGGTGCTCCTGAAAGAGATTTGAGCTGCACCTGCTGAAGCCAGTGGCACCAGCGGGGGGCCTGACCCTTGGCATCTGAGCAAGGGAGCTCCCTGCTGGTGCTCTCAGATCCTCGGGAAGAAACTTAGCAGCTCTACAGGTGAGCTGGGTGGTTGAATCCACAGCATGCGGCTGGAGCCACACTCCCATTCCTACCTAAGACAAAATAGGAAAAGAGTGGTCTCCCCCCAGCAGTGGGGTTTGCAGGGTCCACGTTCCCTGCTGCCCTTCTCTAGTCGGGCAGACATCCTGGCGGTGGTTCGGCCTCAGTCAGTTCCCGGACTGTGGTCCTTCCTCCTCTCCTGCTGCTGTCTCTCACCTGGGTGAGGCCTCCGTGACCTTTGGCTGGGACCATTGCAGCAGCCCTCCAGCTGGTCTCGTGACTTTTCCCGTCAGAGCCTTCAACACTGAGCTACATCCCAAGCTCTTTATATTTTATTTTGTGACAGGGTCTCACTAAATAGCTCATGTGCCCAAGCTGAGCTCAAACTTGTGACACCCTTGCCTTAGCCTCCTAGAGTGCTGGGATTACTCATATGCATCACCAAGCTCTTACTAACATTTTCTGACTCGTAGTCTTGTCTCTTCAGGTCCCTGAAGCCCTGACCTGCCTGTGCATGGCAACTACCCAGTAAGGGCTGAGAAAAAATACGCAGCCAGAGATGGCCAACCTTGATTTTCTCCCTGCTCCATGGTTTCCCTGCACTGGCGCCTGCTGGTGAGCCACCTGCTGCTGGCTACCACTTAACTGTAGCACACTCGTGTATTCCCCACCCGGGGCAGGGGCAGCCGGTGGGCGAGTGACTCATGAGGAGGTGGGAAAAGGTGACTGCCTGGAGAGTTGCTGACTCAGCCGCCAGCCTGGGGCTCTTTCGGGCTCTGAATCAATGAGCGGGCGGCATGAATGAACAGATGGTCATAGGCTCTCTGGGGACCCCCAGTCTCCTGGATCCATACTTCCAAGCTTTAGAGGTACACAGCCCAGAGCCTCATGGGGAATGCTTGGAGCTGCAGTACAAACACAGCTTATTTTCCTGGAGAAACAGCTTTTTGAAGAAGTTTAGACATAATGTTCTTCAGTATTTGGTTGCCTTTATATTAGGGAGCAATGAGATCATGCATGTATTTAAAAAGAGAAAATGAAGTACTTTAAAATACCTTCTTGCCCCTCGAAGGCTTGCTTTGCATTCCAGGTGGAACCTGTGGCAGGAGATGGGTGTCTTTCTCTGCCGCCAGGGGCTGTGATGGCAAAGTGTTCAAAGATTGGTGCTAGGCTGGGCCCCCTCATCACCATTCTCTTCATCACCGCCTGGCCGCTCTTGGCCCCTCCTTGCAGCGGTAGATGGTGATGGTAAACTATAGACTTGGAGATCAAGTGGAGCTGGGTTCAAATCTCTCCAGCTCTAGAGACTCCATGCTCAGAAGCCAATGGAATGGGAGAAGGGACTTCTGCTTTCTGCATTCCTAGAGGCGAGAAATGAATGCAGAAACATGTTAAGGTTGTGAAAAGTACATGGGATAAATTATATAGTTAGTGCAGTTTATTTTCTGACATCTATCCATGAGAGAAACACATTCTCATCAAGCAAGAAAATAATGAAAGAACAGCTCCTGTGAGCAGCGCTGTGGTTGGTGATGTTGCTCACTGGTGCCTGCATTGGATAGACCCTCCATCCAGCAGCCTGAGCTCTGCCCTTACATCTTTTATTAAAGGGTGCACTGGGCACGTGATGTCAAGAGCAGAACACTTAATGCAGGGACCCCTAGTGTAAGCAGTAGCAGTTTCTGACACTTGATACCTGGTTCTTAAAGTGGTATCCCCTCCCAGCACTGGGGTACCCCCTAACACGTAAGGCAGTTCAAACATGGGGTCCAAACAGCTATTTGCTCCTTGGACTTTCTTTTGAAACAGTTTAAAGAATGCTAGACCCTGGCGGAGCCTGATTCTTTTTTTGTTTGTTTGGTTTTTTTTTGGTACCGGGAATCGAACTCACGACTGTGCACAGGTACTCTCATGTAGTTTTTGCTCCCATCTTCCAGATTGGAAAACAGAGGTTTGCCAGTTGCCAAGGCTTAAACTCAGTGAGTGAGTGTAGAATCTGCCAGGATCTGGCACACTTTAAACTGCTTCTAAAGAAACAGTTCATGACTATTTGGACCCCATGTTTGAACTGCCTTAGGTGTTGTGGGGTACCCCAGTGCTGGGAGGGGATACCACTTCTAGGGACAAGATATCAAGGCTCACATGAGGTGTCCCTGCATGAGGTGCTCTTCTCTTAACATTGTGTGCCCAGCGTACCCTTTAATAAAAGGAGTCCGGGTGGCTGTGTTGGAGACTGGGCTCAGCTGCCCTAAATCCTTCTTTGAGTGTCTGCAGCTGTGGGAGCTACTCTGTCCTCCCAGGTCAGACAGCACTGCAGGTCTGAGGATGAGCCAGATACTCTGCAGACTGATTCCCCAGAGAAACAGACAGAAAAGGGCAGGCGAGGGTGGCGTTTGCAGGGCATCTTCCTGGAGAGGAGCCTGTGAACATGGAGCCTTTGGGCAGAGAGATAGCAGAGGAGCAGGCATTCTGGGTGAAGGACGTCACCAAGGGGGGTGGCAGAGGCTGGTGGCTCAGGGGTGCCTGCCTGTTCCTAGGCACCTGTAACGGTGAATGACGCATCCTTTCCACCAAGGAGAAGTGCAATAACGCAAAGGCACTTCCGTCAGCAGCCTTTGTGAGCGTGGTGAGTGCCAGGTGGAAATTTCTCTTCCTGCCTTTCCCTCTCTTCCTAGGCACCTGGGCTGCTAGGCTGTGTGGCAACCTGGTATAGCGGTAGGATATCCCTTTAGAGTGTGGAGTTTAGTCCTCACAGGTACATTTTTCTGCTGTGTGGCCTCAGGGCTGTCTCAGCATCTCTCTGTGCTTCATGGGTCTCACCTGTCCCATAAGGAGATTACCCTGGGTGACTTCTGCTGTGCCCTTGTAGCTCTCAAAGGCTCGAGTGTGCCATGCATCTGCAAAGACATGCAATCAGCAATGGAGAAACTCCTGACACATCGCACATTTGAACTGTATCTTAATGAGTGGAAAATTGTCTCCTACCCCATAGGACATTTTGATTTAACTAGGACACACCTGACTCTGGTCCGCTGATGGCCACAGAGAGTCTGCTGTGTGGCCTGAGGCTTCTGCCTGCCCTGCTCCCAACTCACTATGGGTGGCAGTGGCCAAGTGATACCTGGAGGGTGTAGCCTAGAATGTGGACATAGCGCTAGCTTTGCGTCCCTCGCAGAGAGTAGGGTCCAGGCTGGGTGGGCTTCTGTCCTGCTCTGCAGCCTCGCCTGGCTGGCAGAGGGGAAGCAACTGGGCTGTGAGGCAGGGGTGGAGTGTGATGTGGGTGGGGAAGGAAGCCCTGTGACGCTGTGGAGCTCTGAGTTACTCAGCTGTTGGCTCCATCTGGAGAGCACCCGGGCGGGGAGAGGGGTTTGTGGCACTGCCTTCTGCAGCAGAGGAGGAAGCAGTGCTGATGGAGCATCAAGTCATTGTCGGGGGGTGGAACATCCTCCCAGGCACAGGCACAGAGGAGTGGGTGCAGCAGGGGCAGTGCTGAGCTGTGAGGTGGGGCAGCAGTGGGGCTCAAGGCCCCTCCTGGCCTGCACTCCGGGGTCGGAGGGAGCACCCGCGGGTGCTCACTCTGTGCAGGCACTGGCCCTCCCAGCTGTGCTCAGAGAAGTGCCAATACTCCGCTGCATTTACGGATGATCAATCTGAGGCCCACAGAGTTTGGAGAACTTGTCTCAAGTCACCTAGCGGTGACACAACTGGGCAGGATTTGGCATTGGTCCTCTAGAGCTACTGGACTTAAATCACTGCTCTCTTGGTTCTCAAACTAGAGCTTGCCTCAGAAGTGCCTGGAGAGTGGGCCCCACCCCAGAGTGTCGGATTCTCATGGGTCCTGGGTTGTGTATTTCTAACACATTTGCGGGTGACATTGGTGTTGTGATCCGGGGACTGCCGTCTTTCTTGCTGTCCTTACCCATCCCCTGACTCCGTTTTATATGCTGGATATAAGGCTTGGAATCTCCTACTAGTTCTTTTCTGCTGACCAGTTAACAGGCTACCCACAAATGCTTCCCCCTGCCCAGTTACAGTTAGGTGTATTTAGGGCTGACTTGATTTGGGAAACGCCAGCAGTGGTGGAGGACCTCTTGCCCCTGTTTCTGTCATTGCTTCCTTTTACTTCTGATGATTTCCTGTTTCGACTTTTGATGATGACTTGGTGCGTAAAGGCTGTTGACTTTCAGAGATTCACTTTGGGTTAGAATCTTTATCAGTGTAAAACTCCCTGCATTGACTTATTTAATATCTTTTGTCTTGATTTTCACTTGCTGTGATACCAATACCTCTAGCCTGGTGTTTTCCTCTTACTTGAGTTTTGCCAACGTATTTGGGTGCATTCTTTTATTTTTAATCTCATTTTATCATGATGTTTAGAGTATATTTCTTACAAAAAGTATACAATTTTATATATATACCTACCATGTATTATCCTATTTTATATGACCTCTCATACATATAGCATATTTTTTCTAATACTTAGTATATTTTGGCCTCTCTTCCTTTTTTATGTTTCTTTGTAGCCTCCTTTACCTTTCTGCAATGGACCATTTTAAGATTTCATTTTATACTTTTTTTCTGGTGCATTTAAATATTAGCTCTATCTGTGTTGCTTCATAATTGCTTGAAAAAACCTCAGTCATATTGTGCTACATGCATGTTGACCTCTTGTCATGTAAAGTGACAATTTTTTCTTCTTTATATTCCTTCACTCCTAAATATTGCAGTAATGTTTTTGTTATGTAGACTGATACTTTAAAGCTCCACTGTATTTTGCACATATGTATATCTGCATCTTGATCTTTAAGAAGTTTTGGTTTCATTTTCACTTTGATCAGTTGTAATCATTATTTAACCTAATGGATCTTAGGGTTCATTGTCAGAGCTTTAGTGCCATGGACATCTATTATTAGTTTTGTTTCATTCTGAGCAATATTTCAATCATACATGTGAAAAGTTTAACACCTATATAACTTTCTGGAACAGTTGATTCTTAATTACTGCAATTTGTATTTTCTGATGCAAATGTTATTGTGGTTGTACTATTGAGTTTTGCCGAGAACAAGTCAGATGCTGGCTTGAATTTTCTTCCTTTTGCAGATCCTCTGACATTTTCTGCTTGGATGCTTGTAATTTTGCACCATGTGGCTGGGGTGTAGCTCAGTAGTAGAGCACAAGACCTTGGGTTTAACCCCTAGCACTGTAATGATAATGATAATAATAATTCACCATGAAATATGTATAGTAGTCAGTGAGCATTTTGACCTTCAGACATAGATCCGTCTACAGGTTTGCAAAGTGTTCTGGTATTTTCATCACTTTTTCAGTACTGTTCAGATCTCAGCTGCTTGTCCTCCACATGCACCATCCTTTTGTATACTCGACTACCTTAGACCTCCCAGTCAGCTTCTTTTTAAGCCCCTTCTTCGTTGCGAGTTGTGTCCTTGGCTTTTATGTGTGACAGTGTTTACCGGGTCTGAGGCAGGCTTTCGTGGTTTTCATCTATGAACACAGCCAGCATTGGGCTGCAGATAGGGAAGCCCGGTTCTGCCCTCACTGTGGGTAGAACTCAGCTCTTGGATCTTCCCCTGCAGCTCTGGGTGACGGGGTGGAGTCTCACGTGGTTCCGTGGCTGGTGAGGCCAGAGCAGCGAGCTGCAGCTGTCTAGTTCCGGCAGGGAGCTTAATCCCTGTGATCCTGCTCTGCACTTGGTTGGTAAAGCCACTGCACTGTGCGCCAACTGTTTGCCTCTGGTTTGCTGTTTGCCTTGGCCACTGTGCCAGGTACACACTGTGCTGGGACTTGTCCTCCTTCCTGGAGCTGCCACCTGCTGTGTCAGGGACAAGCCCCTGCTTCTGAATGTACCTGCCACGTGATCCGTGGGGCTTCCCAGAGTGACTGCTGACGAGGGCTGGCTGCCGTGGATCCACATGTCCAGAGAAAGGTCCCGGCACCTTGCAGCTTTTCTGCCCAGTTCAGCGTGCCCTACTGCACAGTCCTGTGAATCCAGGCAGCACCAGTGTGTCACTGTTTAAGAGTCCCGCTTTTTGTTTCCCAACCATTCTCCCACTTCTTAGAGAGCAAGACTGCCTGAAGGGGCCTCCCTGCATGTTCTGTTTCTCTGTCTGTCTCTCTGTCTTGCTCCATCTTTCTCGGTCTCTATCCCTCTCTCTGTGTCTGTCTCTGCCTCTCTTGGCTTTGCACTGAGCTACGTCTCCAGCCTTTTGTAGTTTTTGAGACAGGGTCTTGCTAAGTTGCAAAGGTTGGGCTCCAACTTCTGATCTCCTGCCTCAGCATCCCAGAGCGCTGGGTTACACCATGGTCCCTCAGCTGCCACTTCTCTTTCTGTATCACTGACTTTTTCTTTCTGAGCTTCTTCCAGGTTTCAGGTACACTGGTAGCCCCTTTCTTGGTTTCCTGTGCTCTTGCAGGGTTTTTAGGCTTGCTGTATTCCTTGGGTGACATCCACAGGCATCTGGGTAGGAAGGCGTAGCATGCCTGTGTTCACTCTGCCTGGTTCTCATAAATGGGCAGTTCCTCATGTAGCCAGTTGCAGAACCTTTGTGCCCCCACTGCCCATGCAGGACCTGCAGGGACAAGTCACTGCTCCCTCCCAACTCTTCCTCTTGTGTCCTGCGGGTTGCATTGTCCACTTCCTCCCTCACTTCTCTACCTTAGATCTGAAGTCTCCTGGCAGAGGACTGGGACCTCTGGATTTGAGGTGGAGTGGGACAAGCCCTTGGAGCCTCACGTGACAACAATGTGATGATGCCATGATAACTTGACCTCAGTCAAGTTGCACTTGTTTCTCTTCTAGATCAAGAAACTTGACAATAAAGAGCATGTCTGTGCTAGCTCCCCATGTAGCACATAGTCTTAGCCGAAGACTTGGTTTTGAGACATCTGTCAGGGGGTTCCTGGAACTCAGGGTTGGACTTGAGATGGTAGCACTGATTTGCTGTCCGGAAGTACAAGAGGCATGGTCAGAAATGATCCCCCCCAAGCTGTCACTTGGCATATCACTTCTGGTCCCCCTACCTTTGGCTGTAGGCTTGATCATACCCCTTACCCTCTAGGGGTGGACAGAGCTCCTACCAAGGCACTCAGAACTCCAGAGTCAGTGTTGTGCAAATGGCCTTGCTTCCAGGCACAGAAGGGATCCTTTTGACATAGTTATTCACAAGTGACAGTTGACAATAAAGCTTGACAGTTGACAACTGGCTTTAATGGGAAGACTTATTGAGCAAGATGAGGTTGTGGGGTTTTCCCAGAGACATGACAACAGAAACTAAGAGGGGGACACATTGGGGCGAGGGATGAGCTCTCCCACCCCTGCCCGGGACTTGCTCTCTGAGCTGACACTTTCCCACATGGGAGGGGTCTCATCAGGACATCTATCGAGGTCATCAGGGTAGATGGTGGTACCCCAGCAAGGTGAGAGGATGCAGGGCAAGTGGGGTTGGGGTGAAGAAGGGCAGCTGTGGGCTCAGGGAGGGGAGGCTGCAACTGGGGCTGCAGAGGGTCCAGCCTGAAGTACCCTGGCACATGAGGCAGGACATCCCTGGCACAGTAGGAGTGAGAGAGGTATCCACACTGATATGAAGGTTACATTCTTTAAGGGTCCTGTTTCTTGTTTTCCAACCATTCTGCTACTTCTTAGGGAGCAAGAATGCCTAGGAAGCACCCTCCCCACATTCTGTCTCTTTGTCTCTGTCTCTGTCTCCCTGTCTCTGTCTCTCTGTCTTTCTCTCCCTGACTGTCTCTCTCATGCATGCACGTTGGTACCAAGCTCCTGTCACCTTTTTGTCTGGGTAAAGTCACTGAATCTACTTGAACTTCATTGGCTTACATAACAAGACATTCATAGCACCCTCAGGGTAGCTGTGAAATCAAGGAAGCGAATCACCAAGGTGTTGCTTTGGGTGCCTGCTGGTCTGACTAGGTGCTGAACTGGACCTCTCTTCCCTGAAGGCTTTTCTTTCCAGAATGTTCTTTGTAACTGGCATAAGGGCTCACTTACCTTGCAGACTTGCCTCTGGTGTAGAGTCTTGGTGAGAAGGATGGGGTGTGGGAGACTTGGCTGTCAGGGAAGCAGTAGGGATGGGTCTGGAGCCTTCTGCCTCCTCCACAGGGTGAGAGGATGTCTGTCTCTGCACAGGGATGATTTGCACACTTCCCCAGCACAGACCCCCTTTCCCCAGCACAGTCTGTCACCAGGGTAATGACCCAGCATCCAGTACCTGTTCTTGTGACCTTTCCTGGGAAACAGGACTTTTGCAGAGGAGCCAGTTAAGATAAAGGCATTAGGGTGGGCTCTAATCCAGTATGTCTGTGTCCTTATAAAAGGGGACGTTTGGACACAGAGATGGACACATGCAGGGAAGTACAGCATGAGAAATTGATTGTTGATGTGAATGCTGGCTGGGTCAGTTGCAGATTGTTGGAAATTAGAAGTGGCGAGAGGGCCTGGAGCAGGTGACCCCTTGAGGCCTTCGGAAGAAACCAGCTGTGCCACCACCTTGATTCTGAGCTCCTGGCTCCCAGAACCAAGAGAGAGAACAGTTCTGCTCTGGATGCCACCTGGCTTGTGCTGCTCTTATGCCGATGCAGCCTAGCACACCGATGCTCCAAGCTTCCTGGATCCTCTTTTTCCATTCTCCGGAAAACTGCTGCCACTGGTATCAAAGGTCCATGCGTGTGACCCCTGCTTTTGGCATATACACAGTTGAGAAGACCACCCCATTTGGGTGACAAAAGCTGATCGTTGATCTGCAGAGGATCTGGGCAGCTCTTGTGGGCAGAGGCTGCCAGTTCATACCTAGCTCGGGACTCTATCCCTCTCTCTGCATTGTGCCCACTTGCCCAGTACCTCTTGGCTCTGGGAACATGGGTACCAGGCAGCCAGGCTGCCTCTCCTGCACAGCCCTCATTAGGAATTTCCCAAGCACCTCTCCTGCTCTGCTATAACCTAAGGAAGGCTATACTGTGAAGATGGGAACCTTAGGGCTGTATTGGGAAACTCAAGGTCTAGTTGATGAAACACCCAGAAAAATAAGAGGTCATTCTCCAAAGTCAAGTGCCATGTGGTGAGTTTCTTTGGATTATAAGTCCTGTGCCATGGTTACCTTGTTCTGAGTAGCACAGACAGATGTCTGCTGATCCACACTACCAGCCTGGTATTGTGAGGTTGTGGCTGTCATCTTTTGAATGTTTGATTCTGTCCTCATTATATTACTTATAGGCTCCCAGAGGGCAAAGCCCTCCCCTGTCTTGTTCAGCCTGTGATGGGGAGGGGCTGCATGCACACAGGGCCCACCTCTGTCAGCCTCGTACAGTGGCCCTGTGTGGGTGGTTTAGCAGCATCACCCTCATTGCGCAGGAAGGAACCCCAGCCTCCAGGGTGTGAGAATTGGTTCTTGTTTCACCAGTGGCAGAGCTAGACACAGGGTCCCCTGGCACACAGGAGACTCACGAGAAATATAGTAGCCTGCTTGGCACCACGTTCAACTTGAAGAATCCCCTCGTTGTTCCCACAGTCTGTGCCAGTCTGTGTCCCCACCTCTGATCTTGTGCCTTTGGGACAAGGCAACATCTTTTCCTTGCAGCCCCTGGGCTCTTAGCTCTGGGTTGGCCATGCACCCCCTCCCAGTGCACCTGTGTTGATTGATTGGCATGGTGTTAAACATTTGGCTTTTTGTAGGCAACTCTAGGAGGGTGATGAGCTTTACAAATCTGCCTGGTACCTAAAATTGAACCACACATAATTCACTCATATGCGTGTCTGAGGCGGGCTTGCATTCTCCCCAAGTCCTCCCTCCAGCTCGTGCGTGGTGCTGTAAGATTCCAGACTCCTCCAGCATACAGCTAGGCCTGCCCTGGCTGGCCAGGACCAGATTCCTGACCTTTGGGTCTTGGGTCCCTGTGGGCAGCTTCTTGCAATCATAACTCCAGGCTCTGGCCCTCGGTGAAGATTCTCCGAGTGTTCGGCTGCCTTCCTTCTGCTTTCTAAGCATGGCGCCTGCTTAGGGATGGGGTAGAGAAGTGTGATGAGTGAGGGGTGTCCTGTCAGGGCCCTTTTATGGGCCCAGAACAATACCAGAACTGTGGGAAACCAGAAGATAGGGTGGGTTTGCAGAGAGACGGGACCAATACCAGAGGATTTGGGTTAATAAACTCACACTTGTGTTCAACTGTGTGATTCCCATCTGCACTTTAGAGCTTTGACCTTAGGTGAATGATTTTGCATCTCTAAGCTTGATTGCTTTGTACACATTCGCAGAATCTTGCAAACATCAAATAGCACATACAGACTGCTTTGGCATAGTGCACCGTGCATCGTATGTGTCTGATGACTTTTAGTGTAAACACACTGGCGCCTCACCTCCGCTGCCTGACGAGAGAGGTCACGTGCACAAGGCCTGCTGTGTGCCAAGATCTTGCAAAGGGGCTTTGTGTTTACCCACCTACTCTCTGCAGGTTTCCTCCTGAAAGACAGCGCACATACTGATTATAAGGAACTTGTCCAAAATTCCGAGGTGCCGTGCTGAGGTTTGATCCAGGCAGTCTAGTCCCTTCAGCCACCTTGCTACCCGCCTTTGCTTAGAGATCAACCTGCAAGAAAGCCTTGCATAGCTTCCCTGCACCTCAGTTTCCTCATCTATAAAATTAGGATGATGAGTGCACCATCTGGAAGCCTCGGGAGAATTCTTGGAGCTTTGGAAAGGGCTTCAGATGATGCCTGGCGCATGCTAAGCACTCAGCAAATGGCAGCAGCTTGGATAAGTACATGTGCATAGCTGACTGCAAATACAAGCTATGGGGTGAGGCAGGCTGATAAGGTGGTCCAAATCTTTCTGAAATTTACTTTATTTTATGGCTACAATAATTTTGTATACTTTTGGGGTACAATGTAATGTTTCAACACATATAAGCCTTGCATGCCTTGGTCAAATCAGGGTAATTGGCATATCTGTCACCTTCAACACTGATCATTTATTTCTTTGTTGTGAGAACATTCAAAATTTCTCTTCTAGCTATTTGAAATATACAGGGCATTATTGTTGTTGGCATGCTCTAGGGTGCCATAATACTGGTCAACAGATACAGTGTCACAGTGTTTTTATGACAGGGATTCAGAGTGTGGAACTCAGTGGTCATAAGAAGGAAAGGGATGTTCCAAGTGAGGGCTCGCCTGGCAGGGGGAGGAGCTGGGAAGCCAGACAGCCTGAAACCAGCAGGTCAGGAGCAGGGCATCTGAGAGTGTGGAGTTGGGGGCAGGTCACTGAGGACATTCATGGGTGGTGTGGGTTTTAACATGCACATGGATAGGCACTGAGGCTTTTCACATGCAGGTTGACTGTTGCAGACCAGAGGGGCTGCAGACCATCCCTGGAGACCAGAACAGCAGCCACCAAGGAATGATGTGGCAGGGTCCCTGAGATGTTCACCCTCTCCTCTACGGAATGGAGCTGGGGATATCCCAAGAGGCTGGCCCTTGGCCCCTGGACATATCTAGGGTTACTGCCTTTCAGGTGCTGTTTGTGTCACAAATGCCTGTCACATCCCGGGCATTAAAAATAGCCTGGTGGCTAATGCCATTTCTCAAAATAACTGCTTACAAAGTGCTTTGCTGGGGCGAGTGGCTGCTAAAATTAGACTCACTGGTGCTGGTGGTGGTGGTAGTGTGTGTGTGTGTGTGTGTGTGTGTGTGTGTGTGTGTGTTTGGGTTTTAAACCTGTTTCTGCCCCCGCCCCATTCAACCATTCTGTCATCCCTGTGCTCCCCTTTGCTCTGTGGTCACTCTGGTCGTTGCTAGGTGTCTTGCAGTGGTGTCTGCTAGGTCACCCATAGTACCCTCTTCTATCCCTGGGTCCTTGGCACATTGGAGCTGCTGCACTACATCTCCCTGTTGCCCTGCTCTGAGGAGGAGAATTTTGAAGAATCCTGGAGGGCGGGGTGGCCTCATTTTGGAGGTGGCCTCATTCCTTGGTGTGCCGGGTAATAATAGCGCGCTGTGTGTGGGAGGGATCTCGTTCAGCATACTGTCCAAGGGGGAAACTGGGCCATGGAACAGCGTGGGAGCCCCACTCAAGGTGACCCAGTAACTGAGGGTATGGACACACCATTTCCTGGGCCCTCTTTCCATATGGGAGCTCCAGAAATGCTGTTAAGATGGCCTTGGGCCAGGCCTTGGGCCATTGGGCAACTGGGTCACTTCATCCAATCAGTTCTTCATTCACTCATAACATCAAAGGGAAGATTGAGTGTTAAGAGTAAGAAAACACTGAGTCAGCACGTGGGGGATTTTAAGATTTGGGGCCAACAAAACCTGAAGGCTAGAACTGGTTCTTCATTATGACTTGCATTGCAAGCGATGGACCTCAGTGTCCCCACCTTTGTCATGGCAGAACAACATTCTGGGTTTCATTTTGTGGCAGTTATTGAGTGCCTACCTACTGTGGACCTGTCTCTGCAGTGGTTCCAGGGTTTCCAGAGTGGTTCAAATAAGAGCAGAGTCAAGAAACAATTCACAAGTCAATGTGTTATATGCACAGCTATTCTCCAGCATGGGAAAATTTGACTTAATGATTCTTTTTTCAACTTTATAATACAGGGAAAGTGATTCAACTTCATTAGGCACCATGCTCCTGAGTTTTGAATTTAGATCTTTTCCTAGGCTTATACTAGATCTGGAAGATTTAGAATTTGTTCCAGTGCCGGTCAGTAGCAGTGAGCTGCAGCAGCTAGTCAGTGATTGCGGTCCTTTGTTCAGCAATTAATTTGGTTCAGTGTTTCAGACATTCTTCAGGCCCAGGTACATCCAGCTGTATGTGTGTGATTAGGTACTGCACACAACCACTCTGTTACCACGTTCAGTGCGTATTCAATCAGTTTCATGAGATCGCCAATACTTTATGATACAATAGGCTTTATATATCTATATCTATATCTATATCTATATCTATATCTATATCATCTATATCTATATTTATATCTCTATATAGTTTCTTTTAGCTTTTCACACTAGAGCGACAATAAGATGTTTACACACGTGTGTCTTTTATTTCACTTATAAGCCTGGTCTCAGGTTGCAACCAGTTACCTATAGAAGTCTCAAGTTCATCCTTCTCTGTGGCTGAGTACTACTCCATTGTATGAAAGTACCACGTCTTTTTTATTTTATTTTAAAGAGAATAAAACAAAAGAGGACAGAACAAAGCAGATTAGAACAGAACAATATAAGCAACACAGCACTTTACAACAAGACAGCCGGATATTAACAGTAGCTACCATAATGTTTCTTTCTTTATAATAGTTGAGCATGGCTTCACATATAATAATATCAAACATAACAAAATAGTATAAAACCATTCAAGAGAATGAAAGAATTACAGGGTATTCTGAACCAAATAACAGAAAATGATCAATGGATACTACAATATCATTTTCAATAAAAAGTTTGTTTATATTATCACATATATTAAAATCCAATGAGACACAACATGATAGAACTGATGGTAATAGCAGAACAAAAGCATAGTAGGACTTCAAAGCAAGATGATATTAAATCAGCAATGGCTGCCATAATGTCTTGTTTTCTTCAAAACAGCTGTTCATCCCATCACACATAATAAAATCAAACTAAACAGAATAAAACCATTCCAACTGATGAATGAAAACATTAAAAGGCTTCAAAGCAATGTAATGGGGAATCATGATTACCATAAAATCTTATGTACTCTTACCATTTCTTACATGGGGAGACTATATGGTATTTATACATGTGAGTTTGGTTTATTTTGCTTATGAGTATTGATTCAAATTGCATCCATTTATTTATAAATATCTCAATGTGATCATTCTTTATAGCTGAGTAGTACTCCATTGTATAAAAATGCCACAACTTTTTTATCCATTCCTCAGTTGATGGGCACTTAGGTTGTTTCCAAGATCTGGCTATTACAAATTGTGCTGCTATAAACATGGGTGCACATATATCACTGTGGTATGATGTTTTCAGT
>PVJX010036397.1:0-17618 GCA_004027295.1 Dolichotis patagonum
TGCACATAGCCTGAAGTTAATCTACAAGATTCTTGCAGCATGCTGTATTTTGACTGTGACCTGTCACTTGAGATTAGGCAGAGAATTTCCCACTTGGAACTCAAAAAATTTAAAATTTTGGAACACTTCAGGTTTCAGAATTTTGAGTTAAGGACGCTCAACCTGTACATGGAGAAAATCATTTGGGGTGTTTTTATATGTAATGACAAAACAGTTACAAAAATGAAGCAAGAGGGTGACTTCGGAGTGTGAGAAAGTAACGGGTACCAGGCAACACCTCGGTGTGAGCAGCTGCACAGCTGTGCAGGACACGAGCTGCCCTCCCCGACCGTCAGGCCACAGGAGGTTCCCGGAGAGAAGGAAGATGTGTAGCGCTGGCTCCACGGTCACTTCAGTGTTCTGGGGGTGAAGAGGGCCGGGAAGCAGAGCCCGAGCGTGCGGTGATCGGGGCAGCACGTGCGGCATGGGCCCCTGGGGAGAAGGGTGCGGCACAGTGGACGAGCAGGAAGGTGCACAGACCCCTCTGCAGCCCACGGCCATAAAAGCTGGGGTGGGGGTGAGGCTCCCGGGGCTGCAGGACAAGAACTCAGGGAGGCTGGGAGGTCACAGGAGGAGCAGGTGTTGCCGTAAGCAGGAGAAGGAAAGTCTGCAGCAGAGAACCCTGACCCGGGCTGCCCAGAGCACCAAAGCATAGCCCAGGAGAGCCCCAGTCTGCACCAGCCCGACAACCAGGAGACAAACCTCACATCATGCTTTATATCTAGATGTCCCCCAAAGCCCCACGCACCCACAGGCTTTTGAAAGGTGACTGGATTCTGAGGCTTATAGTTGACCTGCTGTTAGCAGGAGAGGTTTGGCCAGTTCCTGGGGGAGTGGCCTGCAAGGGTTCTTCTCTTTCCCAGCTCCGCCCTTCTCTCTGCTTCCTGCCCTCCATGCAGCGAGCAGTTCTCCTCTGCCAGGCCCCGGTGTCTGGGCAAGTTACTGAGACCCTGTCTCAAAATGAAAGAAAGAGAGAGAGACAGAGAGCAAGAAAGAAAGAAAAAGAAAGAAAGAGAAAAAGAGAAAGGAAGGAAGGAAGAGAGAGAAAAAGAAAGAAAGGAAGAAAGAAAGAGACAGAAAGAAAAAGAGAAAGAAAGGAAAAAAGAAAGAGAAAAACAAAGAAAGAATGAAAGACCCAGCTCTTTCCAGTGTCTTTAGTTGTTTTATTCTGACTGCCCCAATATCCTGAGTCCATTCAAACTACTTCTCTTTCAAGGTCACGTGGGCTTTGGGAAGAGGCAGAAGTCATACCATGCCAGATCTGGTGACTAACGTGGGTGAGGACACAGCGTCCTGTTTTTCTGAGCTGCCTTTCTGTTGGTTGGCGCTCGGCAGCAGCATTCACCATATTTCTGATCACACCTGGCCCAGACCCTCAGGAAAGAGGACTCCAGAGCTGCTGCAGGAAGTGGCGAGGATGATGCAATGCCTGTGTTCAAAGTGAAGGGAGGATTTCAAGGGGAAGCTCATGGCAACTGTGTCATTTACAGCGCTAGACTTGTTTTTCTGTTCCGTTTGTTAAGTACCCCTGCAGTTCTCACCACTGCTTATCTTTCTTACACGTCCACTTAAGCTGGCAACCGGAGTAGCTGGCTGTCGCCTGGTTTCTGGTGCTGAGTGTTGGTCTCTGTCATCCCTCTTTTCGGTCAGTGTGTCTGCATGTCCGTCCAGCCAAAGCCTCCTTCCTGGGGCTCATGGTGACACCCTCCTCATGCAAGGTTGCCCCGTATGTGAGGACTTTCTCCTGGCTTGGCCTCCTTGCGCAAGGACCAAGCAGGGGACAATGGTCTACACAGCAATCAGCCTGAGCCCATGGCTGCTGCGTGGTGGTGGCCTTCCCTGGGTCCTGTCTGTTTTCGTGGCGCCGGGGACTGACCCCGGGGTGCTCTACCACCGAGCTACAACCCAGCCCTTTTTATTTCTTTTGACTCAAGGGCTCACTAGACTCAAGGTTTGACTCAAGGTTGCCCAGGCTGGCTTTGAACTTCAAATAGTGTTTTAAGAACTAAACAGAGTTGGCCAGGAGCACCCTATTTCCCAGGGCTCCTGAGCTCAGGGGAGTATGAATCTCACAAGTGGAACAAGCTCTCTGAATTTACTGAATTAGTGAAGAAACTAAAACCACGACCATAGCCTCGCCGTGATTCCCTCATGCACACAAGCAGCAAAGCAAAGATCAGCTAAAGAAAGGCGACCTTCCCTGCCTAAAAAGTGTGTGTGATCAACACGAAGCCACCGCACAGCTCAGCCTGGTCTCCCCAGAGCGCTGGACAGTCCCTGGCTCCGGTTTCTTTTCCATCCCTATGTCTTGTATCATGTGGGACACTATACTATTTTCATTAATGTTAAGTTACCATAACTGATGGCCTGACTTTTGCACAGCGCATCCCTTAGTTAATGAAAAGTGATCATAAATTAACTGACAATATGCTATGCTTCTGAATATATCTGCAATGAGTTTTTATGAAGCTGTGGCATAAGATTGGCTAGTGGAACTCTGCAAATTGGAACTAGTTTTAGACACAGAAGAAGGAAAATGGGGAAAGCTGTCGTGTTTTAAAAATGAACTCTCAGAACACGTAAGCACGTGTTTGTAAAATGTGTCTGATTGGAGGGGCACACAGATACCACCTTGTGTTTAGAATTTGCCTCCCAACAAGAGCGAAACCGCCAGGGGCCCGGAACAGAGCCAGGAGTGCGGTGTGTGAGACGGAGAGTAATCACCTAGCATGCTGTGGGCTGGGAAGGGCATCACCTAAAGGCGAGGGGGGTGCGGAAAGGAGGGAGGACAAAGGCTAGCAGATGAGGAGTCCTTAAAACTGTGAACGGCCAGTGAAGGAAAACCAGGAAATGTTGGCTTCGTTTTCCTGAAGAAAACTGGCCCTCGGGACCTGAGGACGTGAGACCAGCAGGGAGTCCATCCTGTCAGACTCAGCTCTTTAACTGCTGAGCCCATTCTTTTGGGGACACGGACTGCACCATGCCAGCAGCAACCTCTGAGGGACCTGAGCCTCCTCCAGGAGAAGGCAAAAAGCAGCGACTTGGTGACAGGAGCAGATTCTCCCAGGTCAGAGCATCTCTCAGCTCCAGGACCCCTGCTCCAGGGTCAAGCCGGGCTGGGCTACGGGAATGGATCGCAGCGGTAAGCAAAGCAGAGACAGGGCTGGCACAGCTGCACACAGAGGGCATTTGATGGACAAGGGCGGTGTCCCCGGTGTCTCGGGCTCAGGAAGTGCAGCTGATGCCCGGGCAGCCACTGAAACACTCACATACAGGAGTCAGCAAGCCACAGCCACTGGAGAGAATCTCCAAGTGTCCCCAGACAGGGGACAGGGCCCCAGGCCCCTTACCCACACAGACAACAGCCCTCCCGTGGCATCTAAGTCTGCTGCGCGGCTGCCCGTGTGACTTCGGTGGTGGGTGACCCAGCTACTGGTGCCACACAAATTTTGGCAGGCTTGATTTAGCACAGCCAGGCCCGGCCAGGCTATGAGAACTGAGTGCAGAAAACTTAACTCATGTGCGGGCAGCTTAGGGCTGGCCCTGCACGTGGGTCAGCCCATCATGCCCTCTCCCAGCTGGGGAAGCTGCCGCTTCGGCCAAGAACCATGGTCACTGACGGCGTTCACAGTCACCTGCGGTTCGTGCTCTTTCCCGACTCCAGCTAGGAGCCAGCCTCCCCTGCGTGGCCCTGCCCAGCGCTGGCTGCATCTGTCCATGTCTGTCCATGTCCATCAGTGAACAGCAGCTGAGCTCGCCTGGTGCATGGCAGAGCTGCCGCCTCTGGACCCAGTTAGCTGCAGCCCTGGCCACCATGGTGTCACCACTGCTTGGCTCCGGTGTCCCCCGGGCACCGCAAGTGTCCTCCGCAGCAGCAGCCTGGGCAGCGGTGTGGCTTTACAAATCCCACCGCCCTCTGCGAAGGAGCCCACCCTGCCCACTGTGGATTCCATGCCGGCTGCACGGGGCGGGCCCAGCGGACAGCGGTGTTTTCACCGGACATCATAGGTCAGAAATTTTCTTTCACAAATTTCACTGCCATGAGGTGTGTGTCTAGTCCAGTAGCAAACCCTACCATGTGTTTATTAGAGAAGTCACAGCTCTTTGAATGACAAACCACACCCTGGCTCTGCTCTGCCACGCACACAGCTGATTACTGCTGAAAAACTATGGAAAACTTAGTACCTTAAATGTTTTAGGTTACGTGTCCTATAAATGCACATAGCTTGATCTTTATTACTGAAAACAAAAATAAGGTGAAAAAGTTTAATTCCCTCATTTTTATCATCCATGTAAATACCTCCACTCCCCCTCATTGCACATTTTCCCATTGAGGTCATTCACAGACTGGGGGGGGCCAAGTCTCTCCCTCTGGCTTGAAAATAACCAATGTTTATTTTTCTGCAGGGTGTATAAACATCCTTAAAATGTTTATTTTGACGTAGGAAGGGTTTGCTTCAATATGTTAGTGCAGACCTAAATAGCAATCATTTCTGTAATAATCTAGTGTTAATCATCCAAAGACAATAAGCTTTTGTTAAAATACCTGCTGAACGCACCCAGCGATTCTCCCCTCCGTTCTCTTGGGAGCTCACTGAGGCTCACCCCAGCTGTCCGGCGGGAGGACATCGTCTTAGGGACTGTTTCTGGAAGTTTCTGCCCCAGGCTTGGTCTAAAACCATTTCATTGCTTCTGCAAACTCCACACTCAAATGTAATAAACTCACTTATGTCTCTGAAATCAGCAGGAAGTAGCTTCTGCTGTTTGCGACAGGGACCGCGGAGAGTCCCTGCCTGAGGGAGGTTCCCCAAGTGTCTCTGTGCACAGCACCTGCAGTCCTCTCGGCAGTGGTTTTCAGAGCACCCTCAGGCCAAAAGACTCACCTTACAGAGAGTCTGTGTTCGTGCTTATTTATCCTTGACATTTACTAGGCAGGTAGCTAGGCATAAACACCGCATTTACTTACTAAGTGGTTGCCATTTGAAAAAACAACGCGTGGAGATACAGCGAGAGAAAACCATTTCCCTCACTCGGAAACAATCACAGTCACTTGCTAAGGGAAGAGGACCCACCTGACCTGTCAAGTCTCCGAGCATCTGGATCCAGCTCAACACCTTCATTTCCTGCCCTGCGGAGGGAGGTTGTGGGACTTGAGCTCTTTTCTTAGTGCATGTTTGAAGGACATAGTGTCTGCATTTCAGGTGGAACTGGCCCATGTACACAACACACCTTCATGCTTTTAATCACCTCCTCTCCTTCCCTCCCTTCCCTTGCCCTCTTTTGTGTCCCCTTCCCTTTTGAGAAAGAGCTGTCTCCCTACTTGCTGTTCTCTTATTTTGCTCGTTATTTACACTTTGAGTTTCTCAGATAAGAGAAATGACGTGATAGCTAAGCTTCTGTATGTGATTTATTTCACTTAACATTATGGTCTCAAGGTGCATCTATTCTCCTACAGATGATTCCAGTTTATCCCTCCTGATGGCAGAGTAGTGCTCCGTAGTACGGAAACATCACGTTTGCTTTATCCATTCATCTGCCGATGGACATACAGGCTACTTTGGAGAAATCAAGTAATAACGAATACTGGCAAGGCTGCAGGGGAAAGGGCATCCTTCTACTCGGTGGTGGGATGTAAACTAGCAGAACCGCTATGGAATACATGGAGTATGGAGAGTCCTCAAAGACCTAAATCTAGAAATTCCATTGGTGTCTAGAGAGGAATGGCTTCCATTCCTCTCTAGACACCTTCCCGAAAGAGTTAAAGACGTCGTGTCACAGCGTTGCACGCACAGCTGCGTTTACAGGACGTGGTAACAGTGGAAATCCAGCTTCCCCGAGATTCCAGTGGAGATCACGGGTCGTGATGTGGAGGCCGCTTTGCCCCGGCTGCTGGGTCACGAGCAGGGGCTGCGTTTCCCTCGGTGCGCAAACAGCTCCACGCCTGTGTGCGTCTGTGATTGCTGGGCTCTTGGGTGACACATTGTTTGGGAACCGCGGACCCAGGTGACACACGATGCGGGAGTGACTTGCGCTCCACCCGTGCTGGTGGACTCCGCCCTGTGTCACCAAGCTGTCCTAGAGCCCAGCCACAGAGGCCGGGAGGGGACGCCTTGCTCAGAAACTGGGAGGCCGCGGGGGCGTGTGCGGGAGTATTTCAGGGAGGCGCGGAAAGGAATCGGAAGCCTGGGGAAAGAAGAACCAAACTGGCGACTGGAAAAGGACTTCACAGAGAGCCAGTGACCCGTGGGAGAGGAGCCGAGCGAGGCTGCGCAGGCAGGAGGAGGCGCACAGAGTGCGGGGCTGCGCTCCTGGGCTTCCGACCTGACGGTGGGTGGCTCTGGGAGTCAGCAGGGGAGAGGGAGACCCCGAGGTGGTGCCCGGGACAAAGAAGGCGCATTGCGCTAGCAGGAAAGAGGGAGCATTGCGCTAGCAGGGACCACGCTGAAAAGTTAAGGAGCGAAGCAGATGCAGTGGGGATGCGCCCTGGAGCGCAGCACAGCAGGCGCAGGAGGAGGAGGTGGTGTGGGACCTGGTTATGGGCAGGGCCCGGTTTGAGTGTCAGTGGGTGACACCCTCAGGGTGACATTCGGACAAAGGGGAGGGGGTGCAGCGATGCTGCCTGGGGAGAGCGCCCCCTCCTGGGCCTGGCTGAGTGTGGCGCCAGGTTTGCTGTCCCAGCTGTAAGACTGAACGAGGCTGGTGGGTGCGGGGTGGGACACTACTGAACACCCTCAGGCACCGGGCCCACCCGCACCACAGAGCGACACCTGGCCCAAGTGTGAGTGACGCTGAGGAGGCCGAGGAACCAGCTGGGAGATGCTGGGCTCCAGGCCCTGGCCACTGGACCAATGGGGAGAGAGTGTGGGCTGGAGCCCAAGGTATGGCAGTGGAGACAGCGGGAGCAGCTGGGTCCACACAGAGGCGCCAGGGTAGAAGCCCAGGTCCAGAATGGAGCCACTGAGCGCAGAAGAGCCGTCTCCACCCAAGACTGTCCCCAGCTTTGCTCGGCTGCCCTGGCCGACTCGTCCTCTCTCAATGCAGCCGCACCCACCATCCCCAGCCGCCTCTGTGACCCAAAGCCCTCATGGAGCAGCCCGCCCTCCTCTGGGAACGGTGGAGTGGCAGCATGGTGGTGTCGCTGAGACCCTGTAAGGAGCCTCTGTGGCTTCCGAACGCTGGATCCTAGCGCCTAGGGCAGGGCTGACACCAAGGAGGTGATTAACAAGCATTTCTTGAAAGAAGAAATATGCAAATATGAGATCTTCTGAATGAGAGACCCTCGGCCTTGGAAGGATGGAGTCACTCTCGGAAGCCCCCAGAGCTGGTGAGGACCAGAGCCACTCCACTGGCTCTCAGCTCCGGGCTTGAAGCCGGTGCCTACCTGACTTCTTCTACACTCCTGAGGGCCACCGATGTCCTTCCAGCCCTCAATCTCATCGTCCCCCAGTGTGCCCCACCCCATCATCCGCCTCCGGCAATGCAGAGACCCCGAATGTCCCTGCCAAGAACGCTGGGGAAATCGAGGGCTGTCCGTGGTGCCTGGAGGCTGCTGGGTCCAGCTCTGTGGCCCCAGGGAAATTATTACTAATGATTCCATAAACATACTGTTATCAATATATAGGCAAATTTCTCCTCTTTTCAATCATCCGAGTACTGTGGTGTCTTGGTTCTAGAACCCTTTGGTTTGCAAACAATTTGGTTCATAAACAAGCTTTTGGCAGAATTTTGTTTTTGTTTGCAAACTCCGCATCAGGTGGCAGACAGAATCACAGCTGTCTTTGCCGCCCAAACACAAACTCGGGCATCTTTTCCAAAACCGCAGGACAAATTAAGTTCAGGAGCTGAGGCATCGCCGTAATCTTCAAATTTTGGTTACTATTAATTCTCAATGAATTCTTTCCACTAGCATTACAAATTATGCAATGTTATAGACAACAACTCATTATTGGTGAAAGTGCTGAATTTCTTTCATCACTAACGAGGACAAATTTCTTTTTGTGGTTGTTTTAAAAGTCCGCTCCAGTCTCCAAGCGATGTGCTGTGTAAAATCATTCATTCTCCTGGTGGGGTCACAGCTGTGAATGCATGTAGATTGCCAAATTGAAAAAAAAAAAGAAAGAAAGAACTCAGAGTCAGTAATTCATGGGAGCTGGCCTGTGTCTTTTGCATGGGCAAAAGGTTACTCCGGGGCTCCTGAGAAACCACGTGTCCACACAGGCACAGGGCGGGCAGGGGACTTCGAGACATGACTTCGGAGATGTGGAAAGGCGTTGCACGTCTGTGTGGAAACATACGCTCTCCCTCTCGGCCCTGGCAGCGTGCATCGGCCGCCGTGACCTCGCCTTAAACTGCTGGTGTGAAGGGCGAGTGCTCCGGGATTCCCGTCATTGCAAGGGGACCCTGCACAAGCCAGCTGGAAAGGTGCCCCTCCAGGACACGCGGTGCTCACCCTCACCTTTGGGGTGATGGAGAACTTATCGGTCCCCTTCGTGTCTGATTGCTGTCATTCTAATTACAGAGTCACCTTCGTTGCCACAGCTTTCTTCTCCACCAAAACGAACGTGTGACAGTTGTGGCCCAGCTGTCCCTCTCTCTGAGTCTGCTACTTTTTCTGGGGGAATTTTCTTAAATTTTGGTAATGACCCTTGTAGGAGACCTCTTGTAAGTCACAGACTTCTCGGAGCCTCTTGAAGCCACATTTCCCCATTTCCTTCCCAGCGAGGTGGTCTGCCTGCTGTTTGCCGGTGCCCCCAGTGCAGGGGCAGGACAGTGGGAGAATGGAGTCACACCGGGAGGGTCCTCCAGGGGCATCTCAGGGAGTACGCTTCTCCAGGTCCCCTGGGCCATCCCTGAGGCCCCTCGGGTCAGGCAGGGTGGGCAGAGCCTGGCGGGGAGCACCCAGCAGGGGGCTCACACCTACTGTTGAGCCATTTCACACTGAGTGGAGTTTGGACTTCCCTGCTGAACGACCACAGGTGTACCTTCCCGGCCTCCCCTCTGTTTCTGCCCCCCTCTCCTGGCACCATTTTGGCTATTCTCTCTTGAGAGGTCTCCCTCAGGGTCATGCTGTATGGGCTTCCCGAAAGGCTGACGGGATGGTGGCAAAGCTAGGGCTGGCGGGGATATATGTAGCCTTGAAACTCCACCCAGTCCGACCACTGCCTTGTGTCATTTCCCTGTGAGGGTAGGAAGAGACTGGTGGACAGGTTCCCGGAGATTTTTACCACAGTGGCCCCAGGACGACGCCCCTTTCGTGACATGAGGATGCTCGTACCGGCGGGCACTCTGCAGGACTCTACTCTGACTCACTGCAAAGGGAGAGAGGGAAGCCAAATGCTCTGAAAAATGTTTTTAAGTGCGCTGTGGACGTGGTGTGGTTCCTCCGGCCCATCACAACAGTCTGTCTCGGCAACAAAAGGCGGATCAGCTTGGAGCGGGCTGGAATTATGCACGTCATTTATAATGAACCTCATTATCCAGGGGCCTAATTCTATTATGGAGCACCGTGGTTTACATTCTCACTGCTATTCAGCTTTGAACAGTGACACAGAGAGAGACCCACCCCCATGTCACAGCTAATCTTTTTTAATGCTCACAATTCAGTATTGTTTGCGTATTTCCCTTAAAGAGCATTTTCCTGCTGGTTCTTTCAACGCAGTACAGTGTGCCCCCTCCCAACACCCCACTTTCACTTTTCGCAGGAAACAAAAGCGACCCCTGCATGAACTGCTTCTGAGAAGTAAGGACCCAGTGGGTGCCCTGCATCAACTGGGGCGCTCTACGTATATATGGTACTGTGCAGTGACCAAGCCCTGTCCACCTCCGGCACCCTTGGGGTATCAGCACAAACCCCAACAGAAGCATAGCAGGGTGCCCATTAGCTGGCCCTGCACTGTGTGTTGCCACGTGTGTGGCCACGGATTTATGACTGTCTGCCCTCGCACCCTTTCTCTGCACGTTTTTACTGTGCGACAATAAACACAGAGGTGAAATTCTATTCAGTGGATGCATACTTTGAGGCGTTTGGGGGCTCTAATTTTAAGCACAGATCCATAAATTCCCGGATCTGGGGGTGTTTCTTTCTGGGGGGGCCGGCGTTTCTAAGAGAGCACCCCGGAGACAGCGCGCGTCTGCGTGGGATTGTTTACCTGGTGTGTTTGTCAGCATCTTTTATTTGTCTGCACTGGGGGCTCATGAAGAGGTGGGAGAGGAGGAGAAGGAGGAGACGGCGGCGTTGGTTCGGTGTGTTTCCAGGGACAAAGGCCCCCCTGCCTGCCACCAGCGCTGCAGCCTGGAGCCCCAGGCCTGCGCAGTGACTTGGGGGAGCCTAACCCCAGCCCTGCCCTTCTCCCCGCCTCCCCTCTCCTCCCTCCTTTCTTCCCTGTGGAAGGGAGGCCTTAGTGTGGGCTTGCGTTCATCTCCATTGCTTCTTTCTAGCTGGGAGCTGTAGTATCCCCAGCCTCATCTTCCTCGGTGGTGGAATAAAGATCGAAGCGCTTCTTACTCGGCTCGCTTGCCTGTTGTTAAAGTTTCGTTTCCATGATATCTGAACAGAAATCCCAGCACCTAGTGGGTCAAACCACTCTGTGAGCGGTACCTGTCACTTGCATTATCTCTTTTGTTCTTCTTCCGACTTACACCCATTTTAATGAAGGAAATGAGAGTCCTGAGCAGAAATCCGTGTTTTGGTGAAAGCAAAGCACAGGCCATGGATTGGTAATTTATTATCTGAATCATTAGTGCAACAGTAATCGGAGACAAATGGAGCCCGAGGCAGAGAGCTGGCAGGGAGAGGGGTCCACCCGGCTACTGAGCTAAGGCAGCCATGGAGCAGAGGGCTTCAGTGCACTGCAGGCCCACGCGGCTCCATTTGTCTCCTCTCTGACACAGTTGTCTCAGGATTCCTGCCACTTCCTGCAGCAGCTCTGGAGTCCTCTTTTCTGAGTGACTTTTGTTGCTCTGCCTTGGCTGCCTCCATGTCCTAAATCAAATCAAACATGTTCCCCTTTCTTGGTCATTTTGACTTTGAGAAGAGGCGAATGTCACATGGTGCCAGATCCAGTGACTAAGGTGGACGAGGACGCAGCCTCCTGTTTTTATGAGCTGCCTCTTCACTGGACAGCGCTCGGCAGCAGCAGTCACCATATTTTTGATCACAGCTGAAAAAGACCCTCAGGAAAGAGGACTCCAGAGCTGCTGCAGGAAGTGGCGGGACGATGGGACGAGTGTGTTCTAAGTGGAGTGGGGTGGTTTGAGGGACTCAATGGCGATGTGGCTTACTATAGTAAATGTTTTTAAGCACACACTGTGTACTTTAATCGGCCTTTGTATCTCAATAAGCTGTTCTAGAAATTTTGCATCAAAAAAAATAGCCCAGTTCAGATTTCCAAGATTTTTCCTGGAGATGGCTGGGTAACGAATGAATTATTTAATAGGCTTCTTTGGAGGGATTTATTCAACTGAAAAAGAATCCATATAAGCATGCAACAAAAATACACACACTCTCAAAGTCCCTCAAGAAAAGACACGAGGTTGTGATATTTCTGGCAATTCAGAAATCATCTGTAGGCCAAGCTCCGTGTCACAGGGGATGGCAAGACGGTGGCCCCGCCTCGCCTGCCTGTCTCTCGGAAGCAACAGGCAGCTGTCACTCACCAGCAGAAAGCTCTTCTCTGTGAGCACCCAGGACACAGGGTGTCTGAGGGCGGAGCTCCACAGGGGAGTACCGGGAGACTCCACAGGGAGTCCGGAACGAAGAAGAAAAGGCCCCTCTACTCTTGCGTCTGGAGACAGGGCTCAAGCGTGCATTTGGAGGCCGAGGCAGGAAGGTAGAAAGTTCTAGCCCAGCCTTGGCAGTTAGCAACTCAGTAAGATCTTGCTCTAAATACAAAAAAGGGCTGAGGATGTAGCTCAGGGCAAAGGCCCTGGGTTCAACCCACAGCACCACAGGACAAACAAAACAACAGGACTTAAAACACCACGTGAAGAACAAAGAATGCTGGCAAGCAGCAGCGGAGAAGAATCATGAAGAGCCTAATGAGGGTCCTCAGTATTTCAAAAGGCGACAGCACCAAATGTCTCCAAAACGAAATTCAGAAAAATTAAAATAGCACTGAAACTATTAGGGACTGAGCGTCATGGGCTGATTTGCGTCCTCACCGTGGTTGATAGGTGGAGGTCCCCCCAGCACCCCACAATGCAACCCAACTGGATTCAGGTCCTCAAAGTGGCCTTGGAGTTAAAATGGGGCCGTTGTGTCAGGTGTGAACACAGAAGGACAGGGCCCATGCAAGAGAAGGAAAACTTGACACCCAGACAAATAAAAGAGGAAGAGAAGAGACACAGTGACACCTCGGAGGGAAGCCTGGGACAAACTGTCAGCAGGTGGACACCTCAGACTCCGGGCACAGTGAGCTTCGGCTATCCGGGCTGACTGACTATCAAGGCGCTTGGGCAGAGCCACCGGAACTGTGTGACTCCTTCTCCTAGGATGTCACCCACACCGCTGAAGGAAGGGGGATGGAACAGGACAGTGGAGAGGTCTTTGAAGGAGACGTGCAGACTCTGAGACACTGATTGTGACACATGGAGCTGAGGCTGGGTGTTGGGGTGCACTCCTGGACCCCCAGCACTCCGTGAGGCTGAAGCAGGAGGTCCCGTCCAGTGACTTCTCAAAACCCTGTCTCAAGAGGAAAAGTAACAGATAGTGCCCAGGAACACTTCTGAAACCTGAGCCGAGCCGACCTCTCTTCCTGGAAGTGAGGGTGGTGGCTGTGTCATCCCAACGGCCAAGAGGGTGACGAGGACAGGATCAAAAGCTGGCAATGATACGAAATCATACCAACACGCTTTTTAAGACTGAGCGTAAATTGAGAACAATACTTACACCCTGTGTAAACATTTCCTTTAACCGCAGTGGACCCAAAACTTCTCTACTGACATTTAATAATGGAACACGTCCAGAGCGTCCGGGAGTGTGCGGAGGTCATCCCAGCCTGGGTGTCCTCCTGATCTTGTGATCAATGTCGTTGTAGCTGCTGAAAGGCAGTGCTGGATTTTCAACACCAACGAAGCGTGAGCCTTGTTGTGGCTTCTGCTGTAACATTGAAGGAGAATGTTCACCACAAAGGGGGAGCTCGACCTTCAGTCCTTCTGGTCAAAACAGTCACAAACAATTAACCCTTAGGGTTTCAGTGAGGAAAATTTGTCACTAATGAAGGAGAGCTAAAGTATCATTCTGAGGCAGTTTGGTGTTTGCAGGCGTATAAAGATGGAGCACTCCTAAAAATGGTATCCAGAAATCAAAAATCGTTGACAAAGCAATGAAAACATCGCTAAGTGAGTACCGGAGGTTTCAGTGATGCCCGGCAGGACATAACCAGCATTTGGGAGCTCAGCAGTCAGTGCCGCCTGCAGGGGAAGCTGCCAGCGTGGGTGTGGGGGGGTGAGCTTTCTGAACACTCTCATCGTGAGCTCTTACCCATTCAAATAAAACAGTGACTTTGTGCAAAAGCTCAGAAATCAAGGCACTGACACTTTAGTCATTAAGGATGTCAAATGTTGCCATGAAACTGTTTTAGTCATTTTCTTAAAATATCAAATTCAGTGTTTTTGAGGTAGCACCTTTTTAGTGACCTTGGAGACCTGCACGGAGTACCGTGCCAAAGCTGCCGAACTTTGCTGCTGGCAGATGAGAAAATATTTTAAAGAGGACAATGTATCCAAAAACTGTGCTGGATTGTGTACAGATAATGTTAGGGTAAATCTATGGAGAAAGAAGCGTCGGTGGAAATACAGAAACACTCCTTTGTGCTGAAATCTGGCAGGACCCATGGCCACCCGTGGGTGTGCTGTGAAAGCTATAAAATGTAAATGGAGGAAATCTCCTAACTCTAGGCCCAGTCAACCGAGCTTCCTACTATGTGCCAAGAAAACATCAGGGAGAATTCCGCCCAGAGCTGATGGGCTGGGGGTTGGATGAGGGGAGCACGGGGATACACGGCCTCAGGATGCCACCTGCTACAGATGGCTCGAGAATTCCACCAAGGGCTGCCCGCTCGTGTGACGCCCACTGGCAGGAGAAGTGGCTCAATATTAGAAAATCCTCACTGAAGTTTAACTTTGATAAACTCACCTTCAAAACCATGGGGCTCTGTTTTGACCAGAGCAGTGTGCACTGGGTTAGTAAAGCTGAGCACCTCCTTGTAAGCCTCTGGACTGAAAGAGACCTTATTACTAAAACCAGGTCAACACAGGAGCAGGATACGCTGACAAGTCACGCTAGTGACTGCAATGGCGGAGACACTTAACCATAAACCACAAGTTGTGACTAGCAAATATTTTAAGTCTAACTGCTATTTGTAAAAAAATAAAAAACCAGTCAGCTGAGTGATGGAGAATGCCAGGACGATGTACACTCTGCTTCACTCCGCGTTATCTGGCGGCTTTGGATTCAGCCGGGTTGTTTTCTGAAGTCTCTGCTTGGTTCACCTTAATTAAACCAGAACATAGAGGGGGACATCCTTTAGCGAATGCCATGCATGTTGAAAAGCTTTCAGAAACAGCTTTCAAAATTTCAGCAAATGATTTGGAAGTTAGTATGATGCGTTCAGAGAGCGTTTGTGCTAAATATGTCTCATGGTAAACAGTTAAAATGTGTCTAGTTTAATTCAGTTGGTGGATAGAGGAGGATATATTTTTACTTTCAGGCATATATGTTAATTAATTAAAATGTGAAATACATTAGTATGCTTCATATCATCATGCCAGTTGTTAAAACTTTAACTATCTCAAAATTTACCATTTTTGGTATCAAGAAAACTTAGATAAATGAGCACTGAAAATTCAGAAAATTGAATATGAGAAAGATCTTTCTTTGCAAAATTAGCTTCCATCACAGGTTTAGTGCAATTTCAGTTCAAGTAAACATGGGAAATTTGGGGGATAATGGTGACTGTTTAAACAACTATAAAATTTACTAGGGTAATGAATCATATGAAATTAAAGATGAAATTTTTGAAGAAAAAAATAGGAAGGAGGGTGTTTGTCCAAACATAAAACTTCAATAGATAAATTCCTGTGGGCTTGGCAACTGGATCAATGGGTTAAATAGATGCACACTGGTGGGCTTCAGAACAAGTGAGTGGTGTGACTGTGAAGAATACTGGAAGTAGGTACCATGGTTTTCTAAAGGAGATGTCATCCTGGGGTATGGAGAGCTCTTTCCTGGACCCCACCCAGGAAGCTCATATCTGTGATCCCATGGAGAAGTGATTGGAATTCCAGCAAGTTAATTCCTCTACCACTTCCAGTGTAACCTGAGCAAGAATAAAGACATTAAGAAATATATACAGTTATGGGGAGCCAAGGGGCCCTAAGTTCGTCCAGGATGAAGGTTCACTGGAACCAAGCCCGTCACCCAGGGCCATCCCAGGTTTCATTAACTCTCCAGGAGGAAGTGGCCGGGATGAGACACAGTGAGGAGGCGAAAATACATGATTGCAGTGACTGCTGGGAGCTGGGCTGGGTAGGAGGCCTGAGATCACCTCTGCAGTGTGCAGAGGGAAAGAGACACAGAGAGAACGATCTGCCAACACAGCTGAGGTAGGATCTAATATTTTGGGGCCGGTTCTTCAGCTCTGATGTATGATCTGGTTTGCCCTGGGAAGTCACAGCCTCTTTCTTGAGGCTCCGTCCCAGCTGACAGCGTGGAGCACAGTCTCCATCCCGCCCGGCTCAGCCACACATCTGGGGAGTCACTGGGCGGGGTAACACTGACCTGTCCTCTGCTTCAGAGATTCCACATCCACTCCTCAGCCAGCCCAGTTCACGTTGCTTAAAGCCAGTTGAAGGGACAAAGAGACGGCCTGGCCGGCTCTGCACACACCAGTACGTGGAGATGGGGCCAGGTTTATCTAAAGTGGAGGTAACTGCTCTTCTTGTCAGGGGGAATCTGGGTGGTTCCCCACATTTGGGAAGGGGGATAATGGCAATGTCATTGCCGCAGGGGAAAATGCAGGCTGGGACTTTTCTATTCTCTGGCGGGGTGAAGAATTTTACAATTCCCAAAGCCAGGGAGGAGCCAGTGACGGCAATAATCGATAGAGGCAGCAACATGAAAAGCTTTCATAAATCAGCACCAACCTTATCAAAAGGCAAACGACAGCCCAGGGGAAGCTGCCACAGAGATGACAAACAATAGATTCATGGACTTTAAGCATGAAAATAGAGTACAAATCAATAGATGGCCGAATAAAACATCTAGAGGGAAGTTTGCAGAACGCGAATGGGTCACTTCCCAGGCAGCCAGGATGCGTGTTACACAGCTCTCTCTCTGCTTCCAAATTAAACAACTTTATTTGTCATGCCTTTGACCCCCTGAGAATGCTGATAAAAATATATGGTGGTGTATGCTGTGTTTTTCCCATAGAGTTACTATTTTCTGCTTTGTAATTAATGAATACCATACAGGGAGGTAATTTGAGATATGTAAATATCTTGTTTCTCATCATATTGTCATACTACTTTTAGCATGCAGTAATGACTTTTGCTTGAAATAGTGATTACCTTGATGTTTACTAAATGAGGACTTTCTATTTTTATCACCCCTTCTGTGTTTATCAGTTGGAAAGTCAGATTTCTTTCTCTGCGGAGATGCCTGGGAGACCCCACCATCTATGGCACCGACCAAGCCACGAGTTTCCACCACTCTGCTTCCCCTCCCATGTCTTAGTAGGACACCTGCCAGAAAGGTTCTTCCTGCCGCGGAGGAACCAAGCAGAAACCGAGTCAACCAAACAATCGGCGCTCTTTCATCTGTGATGGGGAGAGGGCCAGGCCCAGCCAACGGTCTCTCTAGTGGTCCGAGATAGCAGGCACACGCATGGCTCTTGCCAGCAACACAAAACTGAAGTCTGATCACGAGCAGATATCAAGAAAACTGAGGTAAGGGACACCGCATAAAATGACGACTCCGTACTCCTCAGAAACACCCTGGATCTTGACGGGTCGAACAGAGCCTGATGGGTAAGAGGAGACCAAGGTAGCAGAGAAGCTCAGTGCAACCAACGTGCAATTTATTAATCATCCGCGGACTAGAAAATGGGCATTTCTGTAACCGCAGTGGAGTTCGGGTGAAGCGTGAAGGGCAGATGGCAATATTGTGCTCAGGGAATCGCTGCCTTTGTGTTCACATCAGTCCTAGGGCTGCAAAGCTGTCACTACTCTGAGAAAAAGGAGAGCAGGATTATTTTTTACTAATTTTCCAAGTTTTTAAAAAGCCAATAATTATTTCAAAATGGAAGGTTAAAAACAAAAATAATTAGAGTGGAAAAAAACACATGTCACAGGGGCAGGCGGGTAATATTATTATATGGTCTTTTGGAAACATTTTATGGGCATACCACAGGAGACCAAACAGAATCCCACCTTCCACATCAGACCTCTGGGTATCGAGCCCAGTAAACTGTCAGTGGTGTGTGCAAGCACATGTGCTGTAAAGGTTTGCAAAGCAGCATTTTATTTCCATGCAACTGTGGTCTGTGTATATTAATACTGCGCTACACACAATGAAAAATAAC
>PVJX010036398.1:0-17609 GCA_004027295.1 Dolichotis patagonum
AATGTTTCGTTTTTATTAATGTTGTTATATACTGCTGAGACATCATGGTAACCATTGTAGATCACCTTGTATTGCGGTTTTATATGACTTTTTTGCTTCATGCTTTTCTAGGAATTGTTTTGTTTTGTCTTGCTTTGTTTTGTTTTTCCCTCTAATACAGAAAGGATAGATATACATGTAGAGACTCATGCATGTGTAGGGCTTATAAACAGTTTATGAGAACCAATTATATAACGCATGTTGAAATGAACAACTACTTTGAAGAAAAAGAGACACCACCATACCCAGTGCTGATTCTGTAATGTCATGATGTGAAATCCAGCAATACTATCATTCTTTGTTCAAAGTGATTTTAGCTTGTTTTGTTTTGTTTAAGTTCAACACACATGAAGGTATGGACAGCTGTTTTGAAGAGAATGAGAAACGCTATGACAGCCATTCTTGGCTTCCCAATTGTCTGGTCTGAAATGCTTGACCTGAAACGCTTTCCTCGTCCTGTTCAGATCAGTTCCATACTATGTTGCTTCATGTGAATTCCCTGTATGTGACGATATGGACAACTACTTGGAAGAAAACAAGAGTCAATATGATAGATAGAGAGTGAATATCTCCAATTGTCTAGCTTTAAAATTTATGTCTCTTATATTGCTTTCTTGTGATCTGCTTTGTTCTGTTTTGTTGTGTTTAATTTTACTCTTTTGATATAATTGCATGTATGTTTAAGTGTGTAAAATGGATGACCATATTGCTCAAATTGTGGAGCAGAACTGTTAACAGTCTCACTGTTTGAATGTCTACTTTGCATGTTTTAATTTTGTAATTTGAACAACTATTTCCAATATGTCAGTATGTAATTTGTCAAGTAATGATTTCTTAGTGGGTTTTTTTCGTTGTTGTTGTTCTTTTCCTTTTTTCCTTGGAATTCTGTATTGTTGCTACCGTTTATTCTGTTTTTTTTTTTCTCTTTAAATAAAATTGAAAAAAAAAAGCAGATCTGGAAGGTCTGGGTGGAGGCAGCATGCTGGGTAACTGAGGCCCAGGTGACCACCATCCCAGTCCAGCCAGTCCTGGTTAGATCTGGACTGACCTTGACCTCACCTCTGAAGAATCCACAGCTTGGAGCTGGGTCTCTGGAGAGGCCTTGATCACCATGACCATCTGCTCCACAGGGTCTGCAATGCTACGAAGGTCCTGGCTGGTCACGTAGGCCAGCATTGGTGCAGTCAAGGACCACAAGATTTTTGGTCTCTGGGGGTGCCATTTGACAGCTCCTAATGCAGGGCTCTCAGCTGCCTAGTCACCCCTGTCCTCTTGATCCCGGGCCCCCAGGCTTGGCACATAGGTGGTACTCCAAACCTCATTCTCCTAAACTTCAACTGCTGTATGTGTGGAGTGTGTCCACCTCCCACCCACCACTAAGCTATTGGTGGTCACTGCCATCGTAATTCCATGGCAAATACTTCTTACAACTCCAGGTCTGCTGCTGGCAATTTATGACCTTGGTGTCAACTGACAGTTGCGCTTCAAATTTGTCTGTGTGTGGTACTGGGGACTGCATCCAGGGAGCACTGAGATGCATCCCCAGCCTGTTCTATTTTTTGTTTCAAGACAGGGTCTTGCTAAATTGCCCAGGCTGGCCTCAAACTTTCAATTTTCTTTCCTCAGTCTCCCAAGAAGCTGGTATTATAGGCTTGTGCGACAACACACAGCTGTGAGGTTATAAACCCAGTTTTGGTATCCACTAAAGAAACATTTAAATGAAGTTTTTCTTTTCATGAATAAAAAGCAAAACTTAATAGCTCTAATTTTGAAGCTAGACTATGTGCTGAATCACTGCACTAAATAAATGCTTGGGGCTGGGGATTTAGTTCAGCTGCTCAAGCGCTTGCCTGGTAAGCACAAGGTTGTGTGTTTAATCTCTGGTACCTGAAAATAAATAAATAAACAAATAAATAAATAGTTTGTTACTGCTGGTATTGTACTATGCTTTTTAAAGGTCTTGCTATATAGCCTAGAATGACCTCAAACTCAAAAATCTTCCCACTTCAGCCTCTCAGGTGCCAGGATTATAGGTGTGGACTACCATGCCTGGCTAGTTTTTCTTGTCTTATCTGCACAAATGTAAGATTAGCTATTACTCTCTCCCCTTTTATAGATGAAACTTACACCCATTTATAAGGCAAGCTCTAGGACCAAGGTAAATTTCTCTCATAATTAATTAGAGCTTCAAAAATTAACCACCTTTGGCTTTCGCAGCTCTCAGTGATCTGTGTTCCCAAAATGAAACTGACCCAGTAAGGGATTCTAGATTCAGAAAAACATCCCTTTAGTTTTTGCTTTACAAATTCAGGACTTGGTAGAGGTTAAACCTACTAGCATACTTGTGTAAAGAAGGAAAAAATATGGATTTGAGTTGTAGATACCTATAGGAAGAGTTCTGGATTGGAATAAAGTCTGGTTAGAGATAGTCCTATATAGATAGGTAGAAAGAAAGAAATAGAGATAGTACAAGTAGTGTCCATTATTAGATATTCAAATGATTAGGGGAATTTTTCCATAGAACCAGTACCATTATTATAGTTTTCTTCTAAGTTCTTCAGGAAAAAGATTCAGTTTATCAATTTGAGATTTGTCCTCTTTTTGCTCTCATGCCTGGGCACCATTATGGAAATTAGAATCAGGAGGATCAAGCCAAGAGAAGTGTGGCATGATGCATCTCAGACCCTTATTTTTAAAGTAGAATCACGGACATATATTTCTCCCTGGTATGCAATAAAAATTAGGTTATGTAAAAGAAGTGTTCTTCCTTTGAGAGAAACACAGGATATGGCCATAAATATGTTTGACAAATAGCTAATTTGCAGTTATGCTGCTGAAATTATTCTCAGCACTCAAAATTCTACCAATGAACATTAAGTGTATTGATTCATATGACTATTCTTCATCCCAGAGCTCCAAAATTTCATATAATGGCCTTATTCCAACATAATAGACCCTTGAATTGCAGAATCAACTTTCTCTGTAGACCTGTTGCTCTTATGATTATGTATAAGGTCCCTTCCTCTGTTTTTGCAAGCTTCTAATTCTGGAGGAAAGCACAGACAATATTATCAAAAATATTTGGTTATCACACTTAACCTTTTTTTTTTCTTTTGGTAATGGGAATCAAACTCACTTGCACTTAAGAAGCAGACCAAAAACTTAACAACTGGCTCTTACACTTCAATCCAACCTGCTGCAGAATACCATTGAATAGGGGCCATAATTCTCTTTTTTTTTAATTTGAAAGACAATAAAACAAAAGGGGGCAGTACAGAGCAGATCAGAACAGGACAACATAGGCAACACAGTACTTTACATTAAGTCAACTGGACATCAACAGTAGCTAACACCATATCTCTTACTCTGCTATTGTTGAGCATAGTTTCAATTACAATATATCAAACATAACACAATAGTATAAAGCCATGCATAGAGTGAAAGAATTACAGGGCTTTCTGAACCGAATAACAGAAAATGTTCAATGGGTACTGTAATATCTCATTTTTGATAGAAAAGAAAAAAAATTTGTTTGAGCTATCACACATATCCAAATTCCAATAAGACACAATGTGATAGAACCAATGGTAGTAGAACAAAAAAAAAGCATGGTAGGACTTCTAAGAAGTATGATATTAAATCAGCAATAGCTGTCACAATGTTTTGTTTTCTTCAAAACAGCTATTCATATCATCAAGTATGATACAGTCAAACAAAACAGGATAAAACCATTGAAAACTTTGAAAGACTTCAAAGCTGTGAGATGGGGACTCATGCTTACCGTAAAGTCTTATATACTCTTATCAAATCTCATATTAGGGAGATTATATGGTATTTACCCTTGTGAGTTTGGTTTATTTCACTTAAGAGAATGGTTTCAAGTCGTGTCCATTTATTTATAAATACTTCAATGTGATCATTCTTTATAGCTGAGTAGTATTCCATTGTATAAAAATGCCACAACTTTTTTATCCATTCCTCAGTTGATGGGCACTTAGGTTGTTTCCAAGATCTGGCTATTACAAATTGTGCTGCTATAAACATGGGTGCACATATATCACTGTGGTATGACGTTTTCAGTTCTTCTGGGAATATGCCTAGAAGCGGAATAGCTGGGTCAAATGGGACTTCCACACCCAGCTTTTTGAGGAATCTCCAGACTGACCTCCACAGTGGTTGCACCAGTCTACACTCCCACCAACAGTGTAGAAGAGTTCCTTTTTTCCCACATCCTCTCCAACACTTGTTGTTGGTAGTGTTTTCTATCTTGGCCATTCTTTCTGGAGTGAGATGGAATCTCAGTGTGGTTTTAATTTGCATTTCTCTCATGACTAATGATGATGAACATTTTTTGATGCATTTATTTGCCATTCGTATTTCTTCATCTGAGAACTGTGTATTCATTTCAGATGCCCATTTTTGGATTGGGTCTTTGAATTTTGAGGGTCTGATTTATTTTTTTTAAATTCTTTATAAGTTCTAGACAGAAGTCCTTTGTCTGAGGAGCTGTCCATGAAGATTTTTTCCCAATTTATGGGTTTTCATTTCACTCTGCTGGAAATCTCTTTTGACATGCAGAAACTCTTTAAGAAGATGTGGTCCCAGTTATTGATTCTGGGAAGTACTTCCCATGTACTTTGGTTCTTGTTCATGAATTCTCTTCCTACCCCTATATCTTTGAGGTTTTTACCTACTTTGTCTTCCAGCAGTTTTAGTGTTTCTGTTTTAATATTTAGATCTTTAATCCATTTAGATTTTAGTTTAGTGTATAGTGATAGACATGGGTCTAGTTTTAGTCTTCTGCATATGGACAACCAATTTTTCCAGCACCATTTGTTAAAGAGACTGTCATTCTTCCAGTGAGCATGTTTGGGGGCCATAATTCTCATATTTCTTGCTTCCACAACTCCTTAGTGCTCCTGGTCAGCATTGTCTCCTGGATCATTTCTGGAGCCTCTAACCTACTTCACTATTTTGGGTACAAGTATTCTTTGCGAATGTAAATCAAATCAAATCAAATCAAATCAAATCAAATCAAATCAAATCAAATCAAATCACATCAAATCATTTCTTGGTTTCTTCCCAAAATATCTAAATGTTTCACTCTTTTCCTACTTTCCTATTTCTCCTTCTTGTCATGTTAGTAATTATACTCTCCTTATACCACTAGTTATAAAATATCAAACCCCATCCCTCACAGTGACATTCCATTTCCTCTTGATCTGAGTAATATTTTTCCTGACCACTTATTATCATCTGTATTACACCAGATACTGATAGTCTTTTCTCTTTGTGGCAGTGCAGGATTGAAGTGATTATGCAAACTCAAAATACTGGATTGTGTCTCTGTAATTATTGAGGAAAATAATGACAGTCCTGTGATTTATGAATTTTGTCAAAATATTATTAACTGTAATAAAGTCAGTTATAAATGCACAATGATTTGAAAAACAATGAAGTGAAATTGTTCAATCTACTGGAATTTTAAGCTTAAGAAGCATTAAGAGTTATGCTGCTTTATATTTTTGTAAAAACTTACCAAGAGTATTTAGACTAACATTTGTATTCCTTTACAATGTATAATGTGAATCAAGTATCTTTTCTGTCTTGGTGAGCTATCATTCTCCTTTGTACATTTGGGTCAGTGTCCAGCATCTTATCTTTTTCAATTTCAGTGTTGTGAGATCTCCCCAAAAGTTCCATTGACATAAACTTTTGGCTGTGTTGCTTCCTCTGAGATACATTCATCCCTTGGTTACCACCAATTTTGCAAAGCATGTCAGTAAGTTCCCTTTCACTGAGTTCCCCCGGCTGCCTCTGTAAAGCAGGATCAGAGCTAACACACTCACCCTCAGCTGTCTACGCTTCTATGTCCCTACTTCCATTCAATTTGAATTTCACTTCCAGCATTATCACTTCTGTTTTTTTACTGAATTTTTATCTTTGTTGAAAATTGTGTCTCTCAATTAGTCATTTTGTAAAACATCACATGAAATCATTACTGTGGACAAGGAAACAGTACAATTACTCTCTGTTATCTGTGCATAAACCAAGGAGCAGACTCACAGGGACCAATCACTCCACAAAAGACTTGGAAAGAAGGAACGTGATTGGTCACTAATTGTGATGAGCATTTATTATTTATATAGTGATTGGTGAACTAAGAAATTAGGGAGGAGGTTTATGCTCTGTTCAATTACAGTAAATTTGCTTTGATAATTGAAGTCTGAGCCATGTGTTGGGCCAGGACTTGTCTATTTAATTAAAACCTGGTGATTAATATTCAACCATATGGGAACCAAAGTGAGAACTGCCTGCATTTGTTTGTTTTCTTCAAACAGAAAGTCATTTATAACAAGGAAGGAATTCTCTATACTTTCAGTAGTTGGGACAATGACAGCAATATTTTATACACCATTTTTTAGATAAATAAATAGGTCATTGAGGATATTGATTTATGCTTACAGTTGGATTTCAAAATAAAACTTTCTTCATTCAGTCATGTGGCTCTTATATTTACAAGCTCTTTCTTTAAGGGATATTCCTTCTCCGTCTCCTTTTCCTCCTCCTCCTTCTTTTATGTCCTATTGGAGATTGAACCCAAAACCTTCACACTGAGCTATATCTCAAGTCTTTTAATATTTTTAATTTTTAGACAGTCTTGCTAAGTTCCCCAGGCTGATCTCAGTCTTGAAATTCTCAGTCTTCTAGAGTGCTGGGATTGTAGTCATGCTTTTTAAAATTTTTTAAAATATTTGAACAAAAGACCATCACCTTAAAGAAAAATGCCTTAGCTTTTTTATACCATGTAAAACTGCCAGAGATAATCCAGTTGAAAGGATGAAAAAAATTCTCATGGCTCAGGGTTTTGGAGATTTTATTCCATGGTTGATCTTCCTTCTTTGTTTTTGGTACAGTGGTAAGGTAACATATCATGTTTGGATAGCATCACAAACAAACTGCTCAGCTCATAGGAGTAGTGAAGCAAAAACACAGAGCAAGAGACTAGGGGAGCAATTCCCTTTGGGGATACTCCATTGATCATCTAAATCCTGCCATTAGGTCTGTCTCTTAAAGTTTTCATCACCTTCTAATTGTATCAACTGGGGCCAAAGTTTTTAAAGTATGGGCATTTAGGGGGACATTTAAGATCCAAACTGAAGAAATAAATCAAACTCACATGTTTAAATACTGTATAGTCTCCCTAATGTAAGAAATGGTAGGAGTACATAAGATACAAAAAACTCAGTAAACGCAATGAAAGGACAAAAAGGGATTAAAGGGGAAAAATACTATCTCAGGGAAAGTGAGGAAAAAGGAAAAGGAAGGGAAGAAAAAATTATCTAAAATTATATAAACACACTTAGCATAGCTAGGATGATTGTGTTACAAATTCTATAAGTTCTTGGAACAAAATAGTTAACATTCATAGGATTGGAACAATTGTGTGTATTATTGTATGGTGATTTGTGGAACTCTTGAAGATCATTATTTAAAATAACAACCCTAGTTATGCTCATACCACCTTGTTTTGAAGACCTATATTGTCAGTGTTCTGGGCTCTTTGCTATTGTTGTTTATATGTTTTTTGTTTCGTGTTTTTTTAGGAATTTGTTTTGTTTTGTCCTATTTTGTTTTGTTTTTCCCTCTAATACAGAAAGAGTAGGTATACATGTAGAGACTCATGCATGCATAGAACTTCTAAACAGTTTATGAGAATCAATTATATAATGCACAATGAAATGAACAGCTACTTTGAAGAAAAAGAGACACTAAGGTACCCAGTGCTGATTCCATAAGTCATGATGTGAAATCCAGCAATACTATTATTCTTTGTTCAGAGTGATTTTAGTCTGTTTTGTTTTGTTTAATTTCAACATATGTGAAGGTATGGACAGCTATTTTTAAGAGAATGAGAGTCATTATGGCAGCCATTATTGACTTCCCTATTGTCTGGTCTTGAAGACCTAAAATGCCTTCATCATCCTGTTCTGATTAGTTTTATACTATTTTGCTTTGTATGAATTCATTGTATGTGAAGATACGGACAACTATTTGGAAGAAAACAAGAGACAATGTGATAGACAGTGAAGATCTCCAGTTGTCTTGCTTTGAAATCTGTGTCTCTTACATTGTTTTCTTATGATCTGTTTTGTTCTGTTTAATTTTACCCTCTTTAAAATAAAATTAAAGAAATAAAAAAATGCAAAGTGAAGTAAATATTACTAATTAAAGTGGTAAAGAAGTCCTAAAATTTCTCCCAAGCCCCAAAGCCAAAAGCCTACCTTAAGTGGGGGATGTCAAGGGGCATATGTGACAAATGAAAGAGCTGCCCACATCTAAACTGAAACAATTTCAACAACAACATAAGACAGCAAATCCCAAAATATAAAATAAATTTTATGAGACCATCCTTATACGGATAAATGATTTAAATCCACAGTCAAGTTTTTGGCAGAGTTGGCCTCTCATTAGCCTGTAGACAGCAGGATCTCCCTGTTTTTGAACATGGTCTTGCTAAATGTCTGTTTAATGGATCAGAGTCACCCCAATGACCTCATTAACTTTAATTACCTTTTTACAAATACTACCATTAAACAAAGGTTTAAACAAACACATTCTGATGTAACAGATACATTTCACTGATTTCTGCTTCACTCTTTCATAGCCATGTCCCCATTTTCTTGAGGGGCAGGACCTTTGTTTTTCTCTGAAGGTCAAAGTCTGGGATCTTTCCAGCAAAGACTCTGGGACAGAGTAGGCCCCTTAGATTGCTGTGATGCCTATGTCTGTCTCTCGACACCAGCAGCCTCGTATTGTCTTATTCCTGACCCTCTGCTGGGAAACACAAGTGAGAAACACCCTAGGGTTGTTCTCTTGCTGTTCCTGGACCTCAGGGATCCACGTTAATAAAGTGTCTACCACAAATAGGAAGGACAGAGCAGTGCTGAGAATAGAGCCAGAACACTGTCCGTGGATGTCCAGCAAGGTTGCAGGTGACCAAAGGATGATTCAAATCATAGAACAGTTTAAAACAGAAAGAACTGTTCTTAGTTTTATCTTATTTTCAGTGACGAAATGCTTTTCCACAAAGGTCATTATTTAAACCTTTGTAACTCTTGAACTGTAAGTCAGACTCACTGAACAAGGATGTGATGTCTAACATGAGCTCAAGTGAAGGGCACAGAGAGAAGTGTTTGAGGGGATGCTCAGCCTCCATCCTTCCTCAGTGGGGCACCCTGCTCCACCCTCTGTGCCCCTGCTTATTCCTCTTCTGTGATCTAAGTCTTAACACCAATTGTTCTGTAGCTTCTTCCTCTTCTTGAAATTCTAAATTTTTCTGCTCACTGAAGGCTGTGTCCCTTTTCTACAGCTACTGTAAAGAAATACTACAGGCTAGGTGGCTAAAGTAAAAGCAAGGTTATAGAGGATAGAAATCTAAGATTAAAGTACTGCATTGGCAGAGTTGGTTTCTTGAAATAATATAGGCACAGTTCTGAACATGTTGTACTATCAGTTTGTCTAATCCCTGCTAATTCCCTGTATGAGAGGTAGTCCTATTATCATATTTTTGCAGGTGACCAAACTGAGACAAAGAATAAAACTTGCCTTTGTAAATCTACCTTAGTCAGTGGAATACTGGATTCCAATTCAGAGCAGTTCATTTCACATTTTTTCCTCCTCTGTTTCTCTGTCCTACTCTGCTCTCACTCTCTCTCTTTCTTACTCTCATTCTCTCTCAAGTTGAGGATAGAAAATAGATTCTCATATATTATATACATATGAGGTGATTGCTCTACCACTGAGTTCATTCCTAGTATAACAGATATTTTTCTTATAAAATTGATATGCTACTCTGGTGCTCAGTGGAGGGCCATTACAGAAAAACAGAAAATGCAAAGAAGAGCAAGGAGGAATAATCATGACTAACCATATCACTGACAGATAACTGGAGTTAAAACTCAGGTATGCATACTCAAGCCTTTTTCAGTGGTGTGTTATGGGATGTTAGGTGCCACCTATATACTAAGTATTCTACTGAGTTTTGAACATGTACTAAAATTTTATTTTCCTCAGAGAAATCTATATATTATTATGGAAAACCATCCTTCTACATTTGTAGGTACATATGCATAGGATTTTAAAAAGGTCTTTCTTTTATTTTTTTAAATTTTATTTAAAGAGGAAAAAAAAAGCAATACAGAAAAAAGGGTAGAAACAATACAAAAACTCAAAAAAACCCATAAATCATTAGTTGACAAACCACATACTGTCCTCCCAGAAATAGCTGTTCATGTTACAAAATTAAGGCATAAAAGTAAACAAACAGTGAGGCTGCAAACAGTTACAAAAAAACAGGATGGAATAAAGCCAATTGAGACAGTATAGTGAAATTGGCACAGAACATCAAAGCAGGTCACCAGGACAACAGTAACAGGCAACATTGTATAACTCGTTGTCTTCACAATAGTTGTTCTTCTACTAGGTACAGCAAAATCAATACACAACATTATAGAACACATCAATACAGAGTATTGAATAGAACAACACCGTGATCAGGACAAAGCAAAACGGCAATAAAAATATCTGCCTTCAGAGACAGTAGAAGGAAACTCCCCCGACTTGCTGTACCAAATATGGTCATCTACTAAGAGATACTCAGATTCCTGGATCCCAACTGTTAACGAGGGGGGGAAGGGGGGATGTGGTATGTTTGATTCTAAGCCCGCGCCCCAGTAAGCAGCAGGCTGCTTACTGGTTGGCTCCGCGCCCTAAGTTCCAACATGGCGTGGATCTCAGGAAATGCTCTTGCTTCTTGTTTCCCCGCCCTGGGGTGGCCGTGGTTCCAGAGATCACAGTCACTTACCAGGGCAGAAGGCTGCTTACTGGGTGGCTTGGCGCCCTAAGATCCAGCACGGCGTGGATCTCAGGAAACGCTCTTGCTTCTTGTTTCCCCGTCCTGGGGTGGCCGCAGCTTGCCAGACCACAGTCACTTACCAGGGCAGCTGGCTGCTTACTGGTTGGCTCAGTGCCCTAAGTTCCAACATGGTGCGCATCTCAGGAAACGCTCTTGCTTCTTGTTTCCCAAACCTGGGGGGGCCCGGCTTGCCAGACCACAGGAACTTACCAGGGCGGAAGGCTGCTTACTGGTTGGCTCGGCACCCTAAGTTCCAACATGGCCCGGATCTCAGGAAACACTCTTGCTTCTTGTTTCCCCATCCTGGGGTGGCCACGGCTTGCCAGACCACAGTCACTTAACAGAGCTGAAGGCTGCTTACTGGTTGGTTCTGTGCCCTAGGTTTCAACATGGCCCGGATCTCAAGAAACATTCTTCCTTCTTGTTTCTCCGCCCTCGGGTGGCCTTGGCTTGCCAGACCACAGTCACTTACCAGGGTAGAAGGCTGCTTACTGCTTGGCTCGGCGCCCTAAGTTTCAGCATGGCGCGGATCGCAGGAAATGCTTTTCCTTCTTGTTTCCCTGCCCTGGGTTGGCCACAGCTCCCCAGACCACAGTCACTTACCAGGGCGGAAGGCTGCTTACGGGTTGGCTTGGCACCCTAAGTTCCAGCATGGCGAGGATCTCAGGAAACACTCTTGCTTCTTGTTTCCCCGTCGTGGGGTGGCCACGGCTTGCCAGACCACAGTCACTTACCGGGGCTGAAGGCTGCTTGCTGGTTGGTTTGGCGCCCTAGGTTCCAACATGGCCCGGATCTCAAGAAACGTTCTTCCTTCTTGTTTCTCTGCCCTCGGGTGGCCTTAGCTTGCCAGAGCACAATCACTTCCCAGGGCAGCTGGCTGCTTACTGGTTGGCTCCGCGCCCCAAGTTCCAACATGGCGCAGATCTCAAGAAACGCTCTTGCTTCTTGTTCTCCGCCCTGGGGTGGCAGGCGGCTTGCCAGACCACAGTCACTTACCAGGGCAGAAGGCTGCTTGCTGCTTGGCTCAGTACCCTAATTCCAGCCTGGCGCGGATCTCAAGAAACGCTGTTGCTTCTTGTTTCCTCGCCATGGGGTGGCTGCGGCTTGCCAGACCACAGTCACTTACCAGGGTGGAAGGCTGCTTACTGGTTGGCTCAGCGCCCTAAGTTCCAACATGGCGCGGAGCTCAGCAAACGCTCTTGCTTCTTGTTACCCCACCCTGGGGTGGCCGTGGCTTGCCAGAACACAGTCACTTAACAGGATGGAAGGCTGCTTACTGGTTGGCTCGGTGCCCTAAGTTCGAACATGGTGCGGATCTCAGGAAACGCTCTTGTTTTTGTTTCACCGCCCTGGGGTGGCCATGGATCCCCAGACCACAGTCACTTAGCAGGGCGGAAGGCTGCTTACTGGTTGGCTTGGTTCCAGCATGGTGTGGAACTCAGGAAATGCTCTTGTTTTTGTTTCACTGCCCTGGGGTGTCCGCGGCTCCCCAGAACACAGTCACTTACCAGGGCGGAAGGCTGCTTACTGGTTGGCTCAGCGCCCTAATTTCCAGCATGGCACGGATCTCAGGAAATGCTGTTGCTTCTTCTTTCACCACCCTGGGGTGGCCATGGCTCCCCAGACCACAGTCACCAGGGTGGAAGGCTGCTTACTGGTTGGATTGGCGCCCTAAGTTCCAACATGGTGCGGAACTCAGGAAACGCTCTTGCTCCTTGTTTCCCCACCATGGGGTGGCTGAGGCTTGCCAGACAACAGTCACATACCAGGGCAGAAGGCTGCGTACCGGTTGCCTCGGCACCCTACGTTCTAGCATGGCGTGGATCTCAGGAAACGCTCTTGCTTCTTGTTTCCTCGACCAGTGGTGGCCTTGGCTCCCCAGACCACAGTCACTTACCAGGGCGGAAGGCTGCTTACTGGTTGGCTTGGGGCCCTAAGTACAAACATGGCGTGGATCTTAGGAAATGCTCTTGCTTCTTGTTGCCCAGCCCTGGGGTGGCCACGGCTTGACAGACCACAGTCACTTTCCAGGGCAGAAGGCTGCTTACTGGTTGGCTCGGCGCCCTAAGTTCAAACATGGTGCGGATCTCAGGAATCGCTCTTGCTTCTTGTTGCCCAGCCCTGGGGTGGCCACGGCTTGCCAGACCACAGTCACTTACCAGGACGGAAGGCTGCTTACTGGTTCGCTCGGTGCCCTAACTTCCAACATGGCGCCAATATCAGGAAATGCTGTTGCTTCTTGTTTCCCCGCCATTGGTGGACACGGCTTGCCAGACCACATCACTTACCAGGGCGGAAGGCTGCTTAGTGGTTGGCTCAGTGCCCTAAGTTCCAGCATGGTGCAGATCTCAGGAAATGCTCTTGCTCCTTGTTTCCTCACGCTGGCCTGGCAGGGGCTCCCCAGACCACATCACTTACCAGGGCGGAAGGCTGCTCACTGGTTGACTCAGTGCCCTAAGTTCCAGCAAGGCGCGGATCTCAGGAAATGCTCTTGCTTCCTATTTCCCCACCCTGGGGTGGCCGCGGCGTGCCAGACCACAGTCACTTACCAGGGCGGACGGCTGCGTACTGTTTGGCTTGGCACCCTAATTTCCAACATGGCGCGGATCTCAGGAAATGCTGTTGCTTCTTCTTTCCTCGCCCTGGGGTGGCGACGGCTCCCCAGACCACAGTCACTTACCAGGGCAGAAGGCTGCTTACTGGTTGGCTTGGCGCCCAAAGTTCCAGCATGGCGTGGATCTCAGGAAACACTCTTGTTTCTTGTCTCCCCGTCCTGTGGTGGTGTCGGCTTGCCAGACCACAGTCACTTACCAGGGCAGCTGGCTGCTTACTGAGTTCCTCGGTGCCCTAAGTTCCAACATGGTGTGGATTTCAGGAAATGCTCTTGCTCCTTGTCTCTCCGCCCTGCGGTGGCCGCGGCTTGCCAGACCACAGTTACTTACCATTGCGGAAGGCTGCTTACTGGTTGGCTTGGCGCCCTAAGTTCCAACATTGCGCTGAGCTCAGGAAACGCTCTTGCTTCTTGCTTCCCCACCCTAGGGTGGCTGTGGCTTGCCAGACCACAGTCACTTACCAGGGCGGAAGGCTGCTTACTGGTTGACTCAGTGCCCTAAGTTCCACCATGGCATGGGTCTCAGGAAACTCTCTCATTTTTGTTTCACTGCCCTGGGGTGGCCGCAGCTCCCCAGACTGCAGTCACTTACCAGGGCGGAAGGCTGCTTACTGGTTGGCTCACCACTCTAAGTTCCAACATGGTGTGGATCTTAGGAAATGCTCTTGCTTCTTGTTTCCCCGCCATGGGGTAGACGCGGCTTGCCAGACCACAGTCACATACCATGGCAGAAGGCTGCATACTGGTTGGCTCGGCGCCCTAAGTTCCAGCATCGTGCGGATCTCAGGAAACGCTCTTGCTTCTTGTTTCCCCCCCCGGGGTGGCCACAGCTCCCCAGACCACAGTCACATACCAGGGCGGAAGGCTGCTTACTGGTTGGCTCGGTGCCCTGTAGGGAGCGCCGTGATAGCCTCACTGCTACTGCCCCATCCCGCCCTCCTGTTGGCATTTGGTGTCTGCCTGCATTACCCATGATCTTGTCTGCCTGGCCGGACATGACTGCAACCTATCCGGTCTCTCCACAACATCTCTGCCTGATGATGACAATTTCCTGCCCTCACCCTATATAAACCATGTTTACTTCCTCAATAAACGAGACTTGATTGTAACTGCTCAACTTGTCTCCATCTCTCTTTCCTCTTGCCCTGCCCACCATCCCCGTTCCCTCTCCAGGTGAGACCCACGGACTGATCCATGGGCTGGATCAAGTGGCGCCCATTGTGGCCTCACCTGGCACGGGGGATTCAATGAGGGGCCGTTCTGAAAAAGCTCTGGCCAGAGTCATCATTTTTAAGGGACTCGTCCCTGTGATCTGCACAGATGGCCACCTTACATCTCGCCTGAATCATGGTAGGTGAATGGATTTTTTTTCCTTATAGGCATGGGACAAGTACTTAGTGAGCACCAATTGTTCGTGAATAGCCTTAGGGGTGCACTCAAGGTTAGAGGGATTAAGGTTACAACCAGGAATTTATTACAGTACTTTCAGTTCATACATAAGATATGCCCTTGGTTTCCTTTAGAGGGCTCCATTGATATAAAGAGATGGGAAAGAGTAGGAGATGCTTTCAAAGATTATTTCAGAGTTTTTGGTCCCGAAAAAATCTCGGTTATCTCTTTTTCATATTGGACTTTAATTTCTGAGCTGCTGACCCAGCGTCATTCAGACCCCCAAATTAACGAAATGCTTACTCAATGGGAGGCTGCATTGCGCTCCTCCAGCAATCCTACCCCAAAGCCACCATCAGACACATTCAATGTGCCCAGTCACCCCGGCTTGGTGATTCTTGATATCCTGGAGCCCTTTCAAGATGGCAACTTGCTGCCACTTCCTCTTTCTGGCGTGCACGAGGGCACTCAAAATGGCGCTGCCCTGTCCGGCACCCAAAGTGGCCCTGCCCTGTCCGATACTCAAAATGGCACAGCAACACTCCCTCCTCCATATCGGCCAATATATCCTGACCTTTCCAATTTCCAGGAAGTTGATTGGTCGCAATTAGCAGAGGAGGCTACTCAATATCATTCCCCTCCCACTGTTGTAGCCCCTGCGCTAGTGACACTGGGTCAACCCCTGCCTGGCCTCCGAAAGCCACTTGGTCCCCCTTCCGCCCTTCTCGATTTAGAAACTGAGATTCATTATTTGCAACAACAACTTCAACTTAAACAGGAAAAACAAAGGCTCATTTTACAGCTCTAGTCGTTAGATGTGGGCTCTAACCCTCTTTTAGGCACACCAACAATTATGTTTCTAGTGACATAAACGATTCACCCTCCAGTAACAAACGTCTCAAAAATGCCGTCTCATTTAATGTTCCCAGTAACAAAAGCCGCCACAGCTGGTGTTGACCCACAAAATGGTGGAGAGACAATTTGGCCTGCCCAAGATAATATTAGCCCAAAAAATGACAACAATAAAATGATTAGAGAAAGAGGGAGACCAAAGGGATGAACTAGACATGAGGATCAGTCCCCAAGTCAGGAAGATACATGAGATAAAACAGGAGCCACTACAACAACTAGGGGAGATAGAAAGAGACAGCCACTGAGTCTGCACAAATGGGATTTAGAAACTAGTGATAGCGAGGAAAAAAAATGACTCTGACCCACATGATAGTGATTCAGAAACAGACTCTCCACCCCCAGGGCCATGGGCTAATAGGGCCCATAAGCCATTCTCTGTAACAGCCCTAAAAGAATTAAAAACAGCAGTATCTTTTACCCTTGCAGTCCTAGATTCCTTGACCCAAGCAAGGTTGGATTACACCTAATGATTGGAGAGGTTTAACTAGAGCTACACTCTCAGGGGGCAATTATCTGCTTTGGAAGGTTGAATTACAAGATCAATGTGAACTTTTAGCCAAAGAAAATGCTAATCGAAAAAATTACTATACCCTTCCTATGTTAACAGGGATAGGCCATTATGCAACGCAACAGGCCCAAATGCGATATGAGACAGGCCTTTTTGCACAAGTTACCAGCAACTACAGCCTGGAGAAAGCTCCCTTCTGGTGGCAGAGTTGCTTCTTCTCTCACAAAAATTAAACAAAAACCTGAAGAGCCTTTTTGTGACTTTGTTGATTGCCTCCTACAGGCAACTGAGTGTCTTTTTGGCTCCTCTGAGAACAATCCTGATCTAATCAAACAATTGGCTTACGAAAATGCAAATTCTGCCTGTCAGGCTGCAATTAAACCACATAAAAAGAAAGAAGATCTTTCAGGTTATATTCGCCCTATGGATTTAGAACCACAAACTTATGATATCCTTTCAGCCACTCACCATGTACTTAATCTCACTAACCCTGCTTTAGCGCAAGCTTGCTGGTTATGTATGGCCTTAGGCACTCCTATGCCCTTAGCCATCCTCTCCAACTCAGCAATTGACTCCCTTCATGACCCACATAATCTTACCTGTAGACCTTCCCAATCATTTCTGGTCCAGCCATTGATAACACCTAACATATCCATTACCTGCCTACAGGGCTCTCTACAAAATGATTCCACCCTTATAGATATGGGCCATCTCCTGTCCGCCGCCTGTGTCTCATTTATCAATCATACGGGTCCCCTGTGCCCCCCAACAGGACACATTTTTGTCTGTGGTAATAATAGAGCCTATACTTATCTTCCATCCAACTGGACAGGTACATGCATGACCACTTCCCTCCTGCCTGACATAGATATTGTCCCAGGTGACCAACCTATCCCAGTGCCAACATTTGATTATATTGCTGGCCGCAAAAAAAGAGTGATAATGCTAATCCCTCTCTTGGTGGGAATGGGCCTCACTGGCGCTGTAGCCACAGGGACTGCTGGCCTTGCCGTTGCCCTAGACAAATATTCTGACTTATCTAACCAGCTGTCTAAAGATGTTCAAGCCTTATCCTTCACTATACAGACTCTCCAAAATCAACTAGACTCCTTAGCAGAGGTCGTCCTACAAAATAGATGAGGGCTAGACCTACTCACAGCAGAACAGGGAGGGATCTGTCTTGCCTTACAGGAAAAGTGCTGCTTTTATGTCAACCAGTCTGGCCTTGTGCG
>PVJX010036399.1:0-17585 GCA_004027295.1 Dolichotis patagonum
AAAAAAAAGAATAATTGGTCACAATGTTAATTGGTGCAAATTTTGGAAAGACAGAAGTCTTATTGATCCAAGAGCTTTTAAATGCAAAGTGCTATTCTGGTTTTTATTTTGCTCAGTAAAGATAATGGAATGAATGCTTTTATTCTAGTGACCTCAAAAGCACAAAGAACAAGTAACACTGGCCAGGTAGGGTGAAGAGTTCAATGAACTCTGTTACTGTTAGGATATGTTTATTGTATGAGCGCTTTGCTTTTGTCATAAAATATTAAATTCCTTTCCTTGTCAATGTTTACTGAAGTGAATAATCAAATAAGTCAACTGTTAGCTTCAGAGTTTTTATTTAATCTCCAAGGAATGTAACCTTTAACTCTAAAGTAAGAAATGACCATAAAACTTAGAAAATATTTTAAGGAAATTGTAATTGTTCATTTAATCTATAGGATACAAATGTTGTAAGAAATTATTTGTTCATTTAAGTGGTAGATGACCTTTTTAATTTGTGATCAGAAATCCACCATCTTATAGTGTGAGTTCTTTCACTAATCAGAAGCTCAAGGATAGAGTGTACTTAGCATGGAGGAGGCTGTGGAATTAATACCAGTACAAAAATTCAGAATGCTTCACTGAAGCTCTTTTGTTTTTTTGTATCAGGGATTGAACTCATGACCTTGCACTTGCCAGGCAGGTTCTTATGCCACTGAGCTAAACCCCCAGCTATCCAAGCTCTTTCTGTCTCACTTTTTCTTAAAGGCTATATCAAAATAAAGATACTTCTCTAGTGGATCCATATTTAAATATAATGTGAAACCTTGCATTACCACTAGTGATCTAACATAAATCAAACGTATTTAGTTATTCCCCTACAAATGAGTACTTAGAATGGTTTTAATGTATCACCACTAAAACAGTACTGCTGATCATGTCATAAATGTTTACAACTCATATATATATATATATATATATATACATATATATATATATAGGATAAATTCCAATTGGTACAGTTTCTAGGTCAAAAGATATATGCAACAAGTATTTTAATAGATATTCTTAAGTTTTTCTTTCACAAAATTTAGTCTGATATATATTTTACTTTTTCAAATTTAAAAATAATTTTATATGCCTTTATACTCAGTAGTATGATACAAAGATATAAATAAAAAAAGTCCTTGATGCCTATCCTATTCCTCTAAGGCAGCCCATTCAATTGCAAAAGTAAATATCCTTCCAAATGTACACAAATGTTAATATATATATAAACACACATATATACATATATATACATTATATATATAATGTATATGTATACATTATATACATATATAAATACATTCTAGTATATACCCAAACATGGACAAAAATTTTTTGAGTATCTTTTACTACTTTGGATCATAAATATATGTTAATTTGCAAATAATGAGCAAATGTGTTTTCATCTCACATATGTTATTTTACAAATCAGTACAAATGCATATAAGCATTATTCTTTCTGTTAATATTTTCTGCATGCAAATATAAGCATGTGAACCTGTAGTCACATACATAAAAGTTTAGACACAATTATACCATAGATGTATTTCTAGTTTTGTATTTTATATGTACTATTTTGCTAGGTTCATTAGTACATGTTTGCTATATATAATGTTTGGATTCATTGTAGGGAGCTGATACATTTATATAACACATCTTAATTCTTTGTATTTCCACTGTCTTTCCCTTTCTTCCCCTCCTCTAGCTCTCCTTCCCATTTGCAGAGAATCTATCTATTTCTTAATATATTTTATGTTGCTCTTTATTTTTACTTCAGATTTCTCATATATAGAAATCACATAATATTTGTGCTTGTGTATTTGATTTAACTCACGTAACATTATGGTCTCGAGTATTTCCATTTCCCTACAAATGAGTCCCGTTCACTTTTCTTTATGACAGAGTAGTACTGCATTGTGTATAAATACCACATTGCTTACTCATTTATCTGTTGATGGGCATATAGACCGCTTTTGAGATTTAGCTATTATCTGTGCTCCCATAAACATCGGTGTGCACATCTAACTGTAATATGATGTCTTTAACTCTTTCAGGAAGATAACTAGAGAGGGAGTTTTTAGTTTTAGTTTTTGAGGAATCTCCATACTGATTTCCATAGTGGCTGTACCAGTTTATGTTCCTACCAAACAATGTGTATTCCCGCCACAGCCTTGCCAGAATTTGTTTCTATTTAATTTCTTGGCGATAGTGATTCTTCCTGAAGTAAGATGGAATCTCAGTGTGGTTTCAATGTGCAATCTGTCACAGCCAATGAGGTAAACAGTTTTTCATGCATTCATTAGCCATTTGTATTCCTTCTGAGAAGTAGTTATTCATTTCAGTTGCCCATTTCATGGCTGGGTGTTTTATTTTGGGAGTCTAATTTTTTTTTTTTAGTTCTTTCTGTATTCCAGATATAAATCCTCTACTGGAGGAATAGCTAGCAAAATTTTTTTCTCAATTCTATAATTTACCTCTTCACTTTATTAGTTGTCTCCTTGGCTGTGCAGGTTTTTAACCTGATGTAATCCCATTCATTGATTCTTAATGTTATTTCTTGTGGAGTTGGAGTCCTCTTTTTTTAAAAAAGTCCTATGTCTTATGCCTATGTCTTCAAAATTTTTCACATTTTTTTACTGTAAATAAACTTTTTACTTTTACAGTTACTTTAAGCTGGCAGTTCCGTACAGTGCCACATAGGGGATTACACAGAGTGAATGGACAAGAAAAACATTACTGGCTAGAGGAGGGAAGGTAAGTGAGAGATGGTGGAGCCAAGGAATCATCAGCAATAGGACATGGAGGGTAAGATGTAATTTGGTCCCACCTGATGTTGGTGATACAGGTTTTTTTAATGGATCCAATGCTGTCTACTCCCCTTAAAAAATGATCCAGCAATATCTGAGTAGTGGTTCTTTCTCATTATCAATAAGCGTTGCTGGAAATTCTTGGGCAGCTATGGTCTTTGCACTTGAGGCCTTACTTTTTCATTCCAAAGGTTGGCTCTAGCCTTCAGTCTATTAAACCATCTGTAGCTGTCAGGAAAAGGTGCACTCTGTTCATCCTGTTTTTTCTTCAAGTCTTCAAACACGCATTTAGCTTTTTCTTGAATAATCATTAAACTAAGTGGAACTTGACACTGACGCTAACACTGCATCCACACACTGAAGTTTCTCCATCTCCTTTATCACTGTACCATGCTTTTTAAATGTTATTGTTTACTTTGTTGCCACAGTCAACTTCACATGTTCCATGATCTTGTCCTTATTCTTTAGAATTGTGCCAATGGTTGAATGATTCATGTTTAAGAACAAGTGATGTCTACCATCTTTTCACCTGGTCCAGTGTCTCAATTATTTTTCACTTTTCTTTTTATGTTATTGCTTTGTGCTTCCTAGCAGTCTCCCCCACAGCAGCACTGCTTTTCTTCTTCCAGACATCCTGGATTCTGACTGAGCACTGTACTGCCATACACTATTGAGCTGCACATAAGCACACAGCAGCACAACTGTGACAATGGCCAGCAGACACCTTAGTTACTTCCGCGATGTGTTCCATCTGTGAATGTTTGTATGCAGGGTCCAGTTTGTATACTGCTTTATCCTTTCTGGCATATTTAAAGCATTGATGACATTCTTGATGTAGAGGAAAAGAAAAAAACGGTAACTTCCTGTATCAGCCTACTACAGTCTGGAGGGAAACGGAATGAGACCCATATCTAGGAATTGGTACCTCTTGCATATCTTGATGCATAATTCATGAACTTGTAGCATTTCCACCCTCCCACTTCCCCAGAAATCCTCACATATTTTATCTTTGAACAGATTAAGTGTTTCTATTTTGATATCCGTCTTTGATTCATTTTTATTTTAGTTTAGCACATGATGAAAAATATGGATCTAGTTTCAATCTTCTATGTATGAATATCCAGTTTCCCCAGCATTTATTAAAGAGGTTGTCTTTCCTCCAGCATAATACATGCTCTTTATAAAGCCACTTTTATAATGGAGTTTTCTTCTCTCCCTCTTTTGTCTGTCATCTGTATTACCCTTCCTATTCTCTCTCCTCCAATGGCAAATCATGTTAACAACCTGTTTATGTTCTTATAATTCTATGTATTTATTTATAAAAGTACCATTTCTACATATGTTTTGAACTTATTTATGTGTAAATAAGTGCTCCAAAGCTGAATTGTCTACTGCTGTCATCATCCGTAGCTTTTGTGATTGACAGTGTCTCATCAATAAAATTATACAAAGTAAAAGGAAACATCATGGTGTAAAAAAGACATGGATTATTAGTCTGTCTATTAATAATTTCTAGTAATGTTACCTAGGGCTGTGAATTGCTAAAGTATACCATAAACACAAAGCAACACTAAAATTAAGGTGAAATTATTTGGCATTGTGGTGGACACCTGTAATTTTAGTGCTGTAAGAGGCTGAGGCAGAAGGGTCACAAGTATGAGCTCTGCCCGTGCAACTTAGTGATTTAAGGCACTTTGTCTCAAAATAGGAAAAATATAATAAAGGGGTTGGGATATATCTCTATGTGAAGATCTTGTGTTCAATCCCCAGGATCAGAAAAACATGCAATACATACACCCATATTTTTTTTATCTACCAGTTACTCAGCAATGAGTTTTTAATCCTTGCATTGTACTCTACTGCCCCAAACACACTATTAGTTATTATTAAATGTACAAAATTAAATTATGAAAGTACAATGTAAATTTATGGATAGCAATACATAATCCAAAACATGAGCTTCATTATAAAATACAGTATGTAATGAAATATACATATGCATAGAAATATACAAATTTTTAAGTAACCCAAAAATATTAACAAAAATTAATATTAAAATTAATTGAATACACTTAATTCAAACTGTCATGCCTTGTGTCTAGATGTACCCCCAAAGCTTCAAGCATTCATAAGTGTGGCTTTTTGGAGGTGACTGGATCTGCAGTGTGTGATGCTGGGATCAAGGATGTGTGATTACTAAAGTAGTCTGCTGATTGGTTTGCATAGTTCTGGGTAGATTAAGGGTGTCCCACCTTGGGTGTGAGTGCTATTTGCCCTAGAGGCAGGTAGCCTGGATAAAATATAACAAACAGAAGGTCACTGCTTGTCTCTTATAGCTTGCTGCTTTCTGCCTTCTGTCTGCCATAAATTGTATTTCCTCTGTGATGCCACCCTGCCTTGGAGCTAGTCAACTATGAACTGAAATCTTTACAAACTGAGCTGAACAAACTTAACTTTTCCTCTTGTCTCAACAAGAAGAAACATAAGACACAAACTTTCATATTTCCTTATTGTTTTAATATTGTAAACCTTAATAGTATAGTTGTAGTAGTGTTGTGAACTGTAATACTTCTACAGCTGAGTTAATATATAAATAACTCTAAGACAAGAAATAAATAGAAATAAAGTTTATTATTAAGTGTACAAGCTACTTTGAATCAGAACGTTTCCATGTATTTCTTGAGAAACCCCTTGAATTTAACTTCTGAGCATGTTTTGCAGAAATGCTTAATCAATCTTCAACTACCTTACAAAGACATGATGAAATAATTACAGTATATATCTATTATGGGATATCACAAAGAAGTTAAAATATAAATGACATAGATCTAACTCCAGTGAGAAAAACGTATCAGTACATATGATGAAAGTGAGTTCCAGGATGAGATTTCTGTATGTCTCACTTATATTAAAAGTGAAAGCGACACATGTGTACAAATATATTAAACAAATTTAGTGTGGAAGTGGCAAAGCTTTATACCCCAAATAAAAAATCTAGACCAATGTCTATTAAATTGTTCACAATGGTTACACAATGTCACGAAAGAAAATGAAACTGAAGATAGTGAAAGAATTGCCAATTTTACCTTGATAATTTTGTACTGTGTGAACACTTCTTTTTGAGACAGGGTCTCATTATGTAGTCCACACTGGTCTTGAACTCACTTTGTAGCCCAGACTGACTTCGAACTCATGGTGATACTCCTGCCTCAGCCTCCCAAGTGCTGTCATTATAGGCATGCACCACCATGCCTGGCTGTTAGAACATTTTATAATGACAATAAATTCAGGTATTTTATATATATATATATAGCAATATTATCAGCTATATTATTTTACACTATTTTTAAGACAGTTAAAAATATTGTTAATGATTAGTTTCAATGACACAAAAAGAAATCTAGGCAGCATATAAGTTCAATCCCTATTTTCCAGCTCTACTCCATGAAGTCTTCAGTATGCTGGTTGCTTCCAGGTCCCTGCTCTACATCCTGCAAGGTGTGGCTCTTAGTGTTAGTAATCAAGTTGTGCTCCAGCTGTCACTCCTGCATACTGGGCAGCAGGACGAAAGAAGAAATGAAGACAGATGCTAGGTTCCATGAAGCTATCACATGACACTTCTGTGTATAGCCTGTGAGTCAGAGCTTCCTTACATGGCCTTATCTGGTTCAGACTAGTAATGGTCTTCTTTGGAGGCCATGCACCTGCCTTAAAAATCAGGTACTGCTATAATTAAAGATGGTAATGGAGTCCCTACTTTAGGAACTGCATTATCATAAACATAACTTGGAAAGACTGGAAAAATAATGTAAAGTTACCTTGCAGGAAAAATAAGTATGTTGAAAGATGTTAGTTTGAAATAAGTGAAGAGAAGGAAGTGGCTGGGCAGCCTGAAACTATACTGAAAATATATTTGCAGCAGTCTACACTGAAACTCAAAGGCAAAAAGGAAATGCTAAAGAAGAGGAAAGGAAGCAAATTAATCCAAGGAAAGAATTCATGAATGTTTCTGTTTAAGTGAAACTTTGGTATCTGTTACGGTCTGAATGAGTTCTTAAAATTTGTACGTTGGAACTTAATCACCGGTGTGATCATATTAAGCAGAAGGACTTTTAGAAGATTAAGCTATGAGGCTAATGATTGTATAAGAATTGAAAGGGAACCGTTGGACCATTGGCCCTTCTATCTGTCCCTGCTGCCAGTTGAGGACACAACATGTGTCTACTTTAGAGGGCACATCCTTTGAGGCATCATCTTGGAAATACAGACCAAATCTTCATCAGACATGGAACTCATCAAAGCCTTGATCTTGGACTCAACAGTCTCCAGACCTGTGAGAAATAAATTTCTATTATTAATAAATTACTAGACTCAGGTATTTTTGTTGTAGCAGCACAAACAGACTAAAGACACAAAAAGACAGTGATAAATTAATTGAGAGACAGGACTCAAAAGACATTGTCTTGAAATCAGGAGAAGCTGATTTTGCCTATGGCCTAGTGTTTCAGTTAAGTGCAATTAAATAGTCTTTAAGGGTATGTGGAAGAATTGTATGAGGAAGAAAATGGAGATACTTCATTTGCTTTTATGTCTTTTATTGACTTTAAGAAATCATGGGTAGGTGCCTGTGGCTTTTGGAGCATACTTACTTCTTTAAAACTATAAAAATCAGAAAGTCAGACTTAAAGCCACAAATGTTAATTTTAAGTTTGTATTGACAAGAGAAGACAGTGCTGTATACCATCTCCAGAACTCTTACGACATAAATCGTTACACAACAGCTTTTGTTTTGCTCAACCCTTTCTCTTTGCCTGAAGTATATTTTAGAGACAGTGCACCATTCAGTAGGTCAGCCTGCAGGTTTTGAATAATTTTTTCTCTTTTTAAAAATTTTATAAAAGAAATTGATTTAAAAGCTAGTGGGCTATAAGCTAAGACTTATTAGCAGCATGGTTTAACCGCCAAAGATAATTGACTCAAACAATATTATTGACAGCCATTGAAATGAAAGTCATGCCCCCTATGCCAAAAGTACATATGTCATCTGCCAGTCACCTTTAGTATTCTGGAAAGGAAATATTATTTTATGTTTATAGTCATTGAATATTGATATTCTACCTTCTACTAAAGCATTTACAAGAATAAAAGTCATTAGTCCCTGGCCTTTTAGATAAGTTCTCAACAAATTCACATGTACCCAATGAAAAATATAAAATAAAATAATATACCCTAAGTTTTCCAAAAGACGCTTTAAAAATTTATTTATTTGCCCAGCTAGCTAAGAGGAACTAGGTTAATTTTGAAACCTTCAGTTTCCTTTTTTCTAAACCACAAGCTACTGCAGGCTACTAGTGTTCTTGCCTTTGCAGGAAGTTGCAAAAAGTGGAGATGGAGGAGGAGCAGAGAAAGACAGAGATGGCCAGAAGAGTAGAGTGGGAGAGAAAGCAAAAGAAACGAGTTGGGATTATTTTTGGCTTTCATCTGATTTAGATATAGTTATAATGCTTACTCTTTCTCATATCAACAGAAACATTCAAGAGAAAAAATGAAACAATGGGGAGAATTGGGGAATTAAACCCAATGGTATATGTCAGGGTTATTTTTTCAAACCTGAGCTGTTGGAATTGTCAGCTTGAGAGCTTATCTGCTTTACCCTTCTCTTTCCTAGCAGGGCTTCTACTACAATGCAAAGATGCAAGTGGTTCTGACCATAGTCTCCCAGGCCAGGTATCTGTGCCCCTGGAGGAACAGATTAAACTTCTTAGCTTCAGACCCTCCTCTGAGTATTACTAGTACCATAGTACTTGTCGTGTGTAATACTTTGAGGTCAAAGGGTTGTTGCAAAGGTGATGATATCCAAACTGACTTTGGAAATAGTATGGAAGTTCCATTTTTATAAAGTTTATTCAGTTTAAGTTAAGAAAACATTACATTAGTTTGCATTAAGAATTGGCAACTGTGGTCTGCTCCTCTGCTCCTCCCAAACCCAAGCTAAGAATGTTTTTAATATTCTTAGTGGGTTAAAAATTAAAAGAAGACTATTGTTTTATGATGTGAAAAACATTTTAAATTCAATTTTAAATTTTATAGAAAATTGTTTTCTCTCTTATTCTGTAAGTACCCATATAATGTCCTCAAATTTTTAATTAGCAATAATGGTGCCTTGAATAAACCTCCCTGGCTAGGATACTGCCATTGTGCAAAGCTGTCCTTGAATTTTCTTTTTGGCCTGTGAAATCTAAAATCTTTACTATCTAATTTTACAAAATAATGTTTACAGATTCCTTAGATTAGCATGGAATTTAGTAGAGGCAGAGCAGGAACAAGCCACAGAGCCACCATTTACTGACTTTGTGACCTTGAGCAAGGCATTTTAAGTCTCAGTTTCCCTAGCTATAAAGTATATGAGTATAACAATAAGTTCACTTGCACTGCTAAAACCCTCTCTCTTTGCTGGTGTTGTGGTCTAGATATGCAATGTTTCCCAAAGGTGCATGAAGGCTTGAAGGCTTGGTTCCTAGGCAGCAATGTCCAGAGATGGGGCTGTGGGTGATAAGTGGATTATGAATGCCCTGATTAAATCACTAGATTGCTCCATGGGGGGGGGTAATAACTGAATAGACTATGAGGAGGTGGTGGATCCTTGAGGAGGTGGGGCCTAGTGAAAGGAAGACAGCCACTGGGTACATACGCTGGAAGGGTATAGCTTCTTCCATGTCCCTTTCTCTCTCTTTGCTTCTTGGCTGCCACAAGGTGAGCGGTTTTGCTCTGCCATGCCCTTCTGCCATGATGCTTGCATTGGTTAGCTTCCTTGTTGCTGGGACCAAATACTCCAAACCCATGAGTTAAAGAAGAAACAGCTTATTTGGCTCAAGGTTTCAGACCATGATCAGATGACTCCAAAGCAGGAACATTAAGGCAAAAGGGTACGGCAGAGCAAAACTGCCCACTTTCTGGTGGCAGGCAAGCAGAGCAGGGAAAAAACACCATAGAAGAAGTAATAATGGTATAGACTTCCCAAGTATTATAGTTTAGATTAGAATGTCCTCCAAAAGTCTCATGAGTTTAGATACAGGGCTTTTGGAAGATGATTGGATTATGGAATGCTATACTCATCAGTGGGTTGATTCATTGATGAGTTCATAGCTAAATGTGCTATTAGGAGATGGGATCTGGTAGGAAGAGGTGTGTCACAGGCCTGTGACTTTGGAGAGTATATCTCTCTTCCTGGTTCCTCCATTCTGCTTGATTGCCATAAAATGAGTAGCCATTTCCTTCTACCATGATGTTTCTGCCTTGGAGTCAGCCAACCACGAACTGAGTCTTCTTAACTATGAGCCAAATTGAACCCATCTTTCAAGTTGTCAGTATTTGTTATTGTGTCCAGTAGCAGGAAAGTTGACTAATACACCCAGGTAACCCTCCATGACCTATTCAGAAGTGTGTCTTACTAATTTCTTAGGTGATTCCCAGTGAATTACTTTGATAAGTTTAACAGTTACAATGTTTTTGCCTCTTATAGGACTAACAGCAATGGAGCCAGGTAACTATGGACTGAAACCTCCAGAAATGTGAGCCAAAATAAACCTTTCCTTCTTTTAACTGTCATTCTCTCATATTTTGTCACAGGGACAGAAAACTGACTAACACAACTGTGTTCTTCCATAGGGATGATAGCTACTCCAAAGAATAGTTTCAAAATATATATCCATATCAGTAGAACAAATGGAATACACAGTATGTTTTATGTGAAATTTCATAGAAGGAAGGAAGAAATTAACCATTCATTGACATCAGGATAGTTATTAAAAATATGATCTTTGCATCAGACAGATTTTATGATCTAGCTTGTCAAGTAAGGTAGCCTCACTGTGCCTAATGTTAAAGGTGGGATAATAACATTTCTTAGGGTTGTTCTAAGATTAAAAATGTCTAAAACATGAAAACAAGTTCAACTTTGTTAGTGACAAGGGAAATGAAGACCACATTGAAGTATTATTTTGAACCAAGTGAATTGGTACAAAATTAATGTCCATTAATACATTTAAATCAATGAAATTTCATAAATTGTTAGTGAAATTTACGAATTTATACAAACATTTGAAAAGATAATTGTGTCTGGTCTTGTACAATATTACATTTGGATAACCTAAGGAACTGCTAGGAACCACTAAAGCTGGAAACTGACCACATAAGCAAGGCCATCCCAAGAACAAAGAACACTCCAGGCGAGTGGTGTAAAAAAGCTGTTTCAGCCCAGAGAACACCTAGCCTTGAGACAACCCAAACAGTGGGTTGCCAGGACAACAGGGTGTCATGTGACATTAAATTGCTAAAATGTATAAATAAATGCCCCTGCAGCAAGGGGGCATTTCCTTTCCTCCCATCTGGAGAGTAAGGGCTCCTTCTGACCCCAGCTTTGTCTCTTCTTTATTTTCTCATCCTCTCACAGTCCTTCACCCAAGGAACCTCAAGGGCTGCGTCACAGCAAGGAACAGCAATTCAAGTGCTCCACAGACCCAAAAGGGAAACTAGAGTGCACACATGCCAGGAAAGATTTTCATAGCTACTTTGCTCATAACAGCAAAAACTGAAAGCAACTGACAGGAAGAGAATAAATGAAGTGTGTATAGATGCACAATAGAATATAGTTAAATAGTGGGATTAAAAATATATTAAATTCCAGACTATATATGATACTTTTTGTGAAATTGCTAAATGAACAAAATTAAACATGTTGCCTAAGTGCATATATATGTGATTTTTTTTTGAAAAAGGGAATTATTGACAATTCAGAACCTGTTTATAATTGTGGTTACTGTCCCAGGAGAGAGGCTATAGATTGCAATAAAGGAGGGCCACATAAGAAAGTGTAACTTGAAAAAAAAAAGGTGTAACTTAATGTTCTTGAGTTTGGCATAGGGTCAAAGAAATTCACTACAAATATATACAAAAGAAGTCTGTCCAAGGATTTGTGATGACAGAGTATCATGAGCCAACAAATGATGAACTCAAGTGATCTGAGGTTCAAATAAATGAGAAATAAAAATAAAAGCAATGCAGGATCATTTAAAAAATAATTATATATAATAAAATCACTTTTAAAGAGAATGAGCTCCAGTTTATCTATACGCAGAAAAAAACCACAATTAACATTTTAGTGTCATAATCTTACATTACGAATTTTAAAAATTTTCCATCAGTTTACAAAAATGTCAAGTTGATAAAACCGGTGTATGCTTTGTGGGAGCTGTTAAGGTCAGGCCACCCATGCTCAAACCAGGCTGACCTCAGCCTAGCAACAGCTAGCAGCTACTGAGGCTGAGGCGCTAGCGAACGCTTCCGCGAGCAGCTGCGTCCGGAACCCTCAGAACTCCGGGCTCAAACACAAGAGACTCTTCACCCGGGAGCTTCCGCTGATCCCCTGGGGGCGTGGCTAAGGGGGCGGGTCTGTCCCCCGCGGGGAGCCCAGGTAAAGGAGCCAGATCCGAGGAGGCAGCGCCTCGCGTCGCGATGTGATGACGTCAAGACACGGGCCAGACGTGGCGCGTTTGCTGTGCGCGGCGGCGTTTGGGCGTTTTGGTCACAGGTCTTGCGCTGACTGGGAGGTGTGCTTTAGACCGGAATGTTACCGGCTGTTGTAATTGGAGATGAGGAAGAGGAACTAGCCGAGGAAGAGTGTCCTGAATTGGTTCCCATTGAGACGAAGCAAAGAGAGGAAGAGGAAAAGCTTGGCCCCGGCGCTAAGATCCCAGTCACAATTATCACCGGGTATTTAGGTAACTAATAATAATCATCCCGGTCAAAAATGCCGCGAACTCCTGAGATTTGGGGAGCTATTGATGTCTCTTGCCTTAGGCACTGGGGCCCTGTGGCCGAGAACAAACGTGTTTGAGGTAGGAGCTGAGTCGCTCGCTCCTCGTGTGGATTACCTTTCCATTGAGTAGTGGAAGTTTAGCTTCGCGTTTTGAAACAAGGCTTTGAAGCCTGTACCCAACATCTAATTATCCGTGAGACCTCTGACAAATCAAAGTTCAAATTCCTTAACATGAATTACAAGGACCTGTATGATCTGGCTCTGGCAACCTGCGCAGACTGCCCAAAGGCGGCTCAGCACATTAAACTAATTTACTTCTTAAAGGACGCCAAGTATTTTAGCTCCTTGGGATGCTTTTCTTCTTACTGTTACTTCTTTGGCTAAATGCCCCTCTTCGATTCTCCATATCATCCAGTAATCTGCCGAATGTAATTGCCTCATACGTCTAAATTCACCACTATCTCCTGTAATATTTTTAAGTGTCATGGAGGCAGAGATTATCTTTGGTGTGTTCGCTTTCACCCAAGGCCCGGCATGAGTATGGTCGTCTGATCCACAGTATTAACTTTTGGATGAATGACCTGTATTTCAAAGTCTTCTTCAAAACGTAGTTCTCTCTTAAGCTCTAGTAATTCTATTAGAAGATTTCTTACATTTATATCTGTCTTTAATTTTTACTGGTTGAGAAGCTCTGTTTTACACTTGTTTAAGACTTTCCTCAATGCTCTGGCTCCTTAAAGTCTGTACGGTCTGTACTTCACACTTCTGTACTATTGGGCTTCATAAATCACTCTCAACATAAGCATTCATCTCTTCAAAAGCTTTTAAAAGAACATAGTCTAAAAATGTTGCAGCTATTAATACTCCAACGCTTACTAAATCTTTCCAAGATTTAGCCTACAAAACTTGCAGTGTGTTCAGGCAGACATGAAGAGGTGTAATCAAAATATATGATGAATGTTTAAAAATGTATTACAGCAAGACGCATTGCCACAGCGCCCCCTTAAAATGTTCTCCCTCTGAATACACTTACCCTTTGTTCTTGTCACCTTCTGAAGCAGTTGTAGAAGTCTTCTTTTGTGTCTTTACCAAAAGAGCTCAAAAACAGGGTGAATGCTACTGCAGAAAATCAGGCTTGTAAAACTATATGATGTGCCCTTAGCCACCATAGTCACTGGATCTGGCAACCTGTGACTTCCAGCTTTTCCCCAAAATCAAATTGACTGTGAAAGGTAAGCATTTTGAATAGATTCAGGATATCCAGAGACAGCCACAACAGTGCAACTAAAGATATAAAGGACTTCTCAGAACTGCTTCAGAAGTTGCAAGAATAATGTGAGAAGTCTGTTCAAAGAGGAGGATTTGAAGAGAATTAATGACAAAGTGCCTTTGACATACATTTTTTATTTAAATGTATTTTTCCATCACACTTTGCATGTTACGTACAGTTAAAAGCTTTTAGTCAGTTTTATAATAAAAAATCAATAACATAAAATAATATTTTTGTACTCATATAAGTGAACAATGCTGCTATGAAGTGAAGGGTTTTTTTCCTTCCTTTAAAAAGTTTTGTTTGAGTCACAAAATGTTTATTCTGTTTGACAAGAATATGCAGTACTGCGCTTAACCTGCCACCTACTGGACTGAGTCAGCATAGCTTTATGAATATGTATTTCTAAGTACTGTTTGGTCTTAACACTTCCTAATTCTATTCTCCATTTTGTAAAAATAAGTTTTTATGGATTGTTTTAAGCATACTAAAAGTAGCCATGTAGTCTGAATTTCTATCTGGTTAATTGATGTGGAAATAAAATGTCTCTATATGTAAACTTTAGGGATGTAAACCAATATTCTTGGTTTAGAAACATTGTCATCATGTAAAAGGATTTACATATTTTACAATTTTTAAATTATACCCTTTATTTCTTAGAAGTCATTATTTCATTGATTCCTTAGTTAATAGAAGTTTTAGATGCCCTTATGTTATAAGTTAAGAAGAAATACTAGTCATATTAGATTGAAGAAAAACTGATTGAACTTGCAGGATTATTTGTAAATACTTATATGATATATGAAGCATTTATAAAGTATGTTAGAATAGTTTTGAAAGATTGCTTTAATCTTTTTCTTTGGAATCCCTCATACCATGAGGGTCCAACTTTTTGGCTTGCCTGGGTTGCACTGAGTGAAGAACTGTCTTGGGCCATGTATAAAAATACATAACAGAGTTAATGTATGTATTTATAAAATTTCCTTTAAAAATATGGTTTATTAGGTATAAAAATCATATATTATTATAGGACCCTATCAGTAGCTGTCTGAGACCACATATGTCTCACAGACTGAATGTTGGACACACCTGTGTCTATACCATACTAGAGTATTATATGAAAAATAGCACATTGGTGCTTAAAAACATTAGAATTTAAAAAATATCCTTTTTCATGACCTTTAAAATTAGTCTTTGAATTTTGTTGCTTTATATATTTTGTAGGTGCTGGGAAGACAACACTACTGAATTACATTTTAACAGAGCAACATAGTAAAAGAATAGCAGTTATTTTAAATGAATTTGGTGAAGGTAAGTAGAATTTAATAAATGTCATGTTGCAAGAACTTACAGGACAATTCATTCCACTGGTGAATCGATATTCTCTATTTAAAAATGAGAATGGAAGATATAATGTGAACATACTTCTGTAGATAGCGCTGAAAAAATCAATTTCTTTCAAGTTTTATTTTGTATGGATTTGACATACTGAAATAATAGTTTCTATAAAATTTTTTTTCTGAATTAACTGAGTATTTTTTCCAATTTTTTATTTAAAGAAAGAAAAGAAAATTTAAAAAAATAGAAAAAAAGTACAATAACACAGAATTTAAAAAAATTAACATCATAAAATTGCTAGTTGATACTTTACATATTGTCATCTTAACAATAGTTGTTAAAGTTACAAAATCAAAGCATAAAAAATGGCTAAACACTCAAACATTGACAGTGTAAACCCTTCTGTTCAATGATCTAAAAGAAATTTAGTAATATGGACATCTATCCTACATACTATACATACTGTTACACCCTTTAGAGCACTTTCCTTCCCTTTCACTTTTATAATATCTATTATACTTTTTGGTTCCATTATTCTGTCATTTCTTATTATTTTTTATACTAGAGAGACTGTGATATTTACTAATGTGAGTCTTACTTCACTAGTGAGGATATTCTCAAGTTGCCTCCATTTACTGATAAAGGCCTCAAGATCATCCTTTTTTATAGCTGAGTAGTATTCCGTTGTATAAAAATAACACATTTTTTTCATCCAGTGTGCGCTTGATGGGCATTTTGGTTGTTTCCAAGATTTAGCTATCACAAACTGTGCTGCTGTGAACATGGGTACACATATATCACTGTGACATGACCTGTTCAGTTTTTCTGAGAAAATACCCAGGAGGGGAATAGCTGGATTGAATGGAATTTCCAATCCTAGTTTTTTGGGGAATCTCCATACTGATTTCCACAGTGGTTGTACCAGTCTGCACTCCCACCAACAGTGGGGAAGTGTTCCTTTTTCCCCAAATCCTCACCAACATTTGTTGTCAGTTGATTTCTTGATGGCAGCCATTCTTTCCGGGGTGAGATGAAATCTCAATGCTGTTTTAATTTGCATTTTTCAAATGACCAGTGATGGTGAACATTTCTTTATATATTTATTTGCCATTTGTATATCTTCATCTTAGAATTGTGTGTTCATCTCCGATGCCCATTTTTGGAGAGGGTCTTTGGATTTGGGGGCTTGATGTTTTTCAATTCTTTATATGTTCTGGATATAAGTCCTTTGACTGAGGGGTTGCTGGCTAAAATTCTTTTCCTTTCTGTGGGCCTTCTTTTCACTTTTTTGGTGATTTCTTTTGAAGTACAAAAAGTTTTTAGTAATAGGAGATCCCAGTTGTTGATTCTTTGAAGTATTTCCCATGTGGTTTGCATTTTATTCATGAATTCTTTCCCTACCCCTATGTCTCCAAGATTTTTACCTACCTTCTCCTCCAGTAGATTTAGTGTTTCTGTTTTAATATTTAGATCCTTGATCCATTTTGACTTTAGTTTATTGTATGGTGATAGGCATGGGTCTATTTTCAGTTTTCAGTATGTGGAAAGCCAATTTTTCCAACACCATTTATTAAAGAGGCTGTCTTTTTTCCAGTGAACATGTTTAGCCCCTTTGTCAAATATAAGGTGACTGAGTATCTTTGTAGTGATGTTTCATCTTCTAATCTGTTCCAGTGATCCTCAGGTCTATTTCTTTGCCAGTACCATGCTGATTTTATCACTGTGGCTTTGTAGTATAGTTTCAAGTCAGGAATTGAGATGCTTCCTGTCTTGCCTTTGTTGCTTAGAATCACCTTTGCTATTCTAGATTTCTTCTGTTTCCAGATGAATTTTAGGAATATTTTTTCTAGATCTGTAAGGTATGTTAATGGTATTTTCATTGGGATTGCATTGAATCTGTAATCTGTATAACAGTATGGCCATTTTCACAATGTTGGTTCTTCCTATCCAAGAGCAAGGAATATCCTTCCATTTTCTAATATCCTCTTCAATCTCCCTTTTTAATTTTTTAATTTTTATTATTTTTTTAAAATTTTATTTAAAGAGAAAAAACAAAGAAAACAACCAAACAAAACAGAAAAAGGGTAGTAACAATATAGAATTCCAAAGGCAAAAAATAAAAGAACAACAACAAAACAAAAACAAAAACTAAGAAATCCATCACTTGATAAGTTACATACTGTCATCCATACATAGTAGACATTCAAACAGTGAGACTGTTAACAGTTCTGCTCAACAATCAACAAAACAGTAATGTTTTTGCTCAACAAAAACAGTAATGTGGTCATCTATCTTACACACTTAAACATACATGCAGTTATAT